>JBBPBX010009145.1:46297-60743 GCA_038048925.1 Garcialebias charrua | reverse complement strand
CGAGATCTCGCGATATTAAACTCCCGCGATATCTCTCGTTGAGAGGTAACGTTGTCTCGCGAGACGCTAATGCTAGCGCTAGCAGAGCCCCTAACAAGTCAGCGTCACAGACAGCATGGCTTCGCCGGATGAAGTTGCTATAGAAGACGCCCCAATTACTGATGGAGGGTCCCGGTCCCGCATACGCTTCTACATTGATGGAGGGTCCCGGAGCTGCCGACGCTGCCCCGGATGTAAAGACACACGCGTGTGACCGGTGTTGCCAGATAGAGTCCCACCCACCCAAAGCACTCTTTACCCGCAAAAGTCAGAAGGAAAATCGCGGTGAACCGCCCAATCTGGCAACACTGGTGAGTGACGACGGCTGCTGAAGCGGATATTTATGTTCCAATTTTTGGAAAGTCCTGCGTGAATATCTATATTCTACAAAAAAAAACGGCAAAATGAAAGAAAAGTAACGAGGCTATTTTTAAAAAGTAAGGAGTAGAAAGTACCAGTAATTGCGTGAAAATGTAAGAAGTAGAAGTATAAAGTAGGCTGAAAAATAATTACTTTACTAAAGTATAGATAACTAAAATTTGTACTTAAGTAAAGTAACGAAGTATTTATACTTCGTTACTTGACACCTCTGGTAACCTTTGACCTGTCCTGAGAGAACTGAGTGCACAGGTGATGCACTGATACTGCATGCAGGTCACCCACACGCTTTGCCGAACACAGAGTTAAGAGCAAGGCGGTCTTGTAAGACAGCAAATCAATCTTAATGCTATGCAGGGGCTCAAAATGGTGGTCCGCAGAGGGCGTCCAGCACGAGAGTCAGGTCCCACTGTGGGGCTAAAACTCTGCTTGGTGGCCTCTTTCTCAACACGCCTTTCATGAACCAGATCATGAGAGGGTGGGCACCGGGTGATTTACCCCCCCATCCCTCATGGCACGCTGAAACAGCTGATAAAAAGACTTTAATACAGTAGTGGAAAAGGAGTGGCCCTTGTCCAACAGGTCTTGAAGAAAAGTGAGAAGCTGGGCTATATCACAGGAATATGAGTTATTATTCCTTTCTAGACACCAGACCTCAAAAACCCACCATTTCCGTGTATAAAGCATTTGTTTTGACTCTGCACATGTGCCCTGTATCGTGTTTACCACATTCATGGGCAGGCCAGAGGCTAACAGCCGGCTCCTTTCAGGGGCCAGACCTATAATTGCCAGAGGCCTGGGCGAGGGTGCCATACCTGCCCGTGGGCATGTGACAGGAGGTCTCTGTGTGTAGGCAACTGCCATGGTGTTCAAGCTAGCAGTGAGATCACTTCTGTAAACCAGGCCTTTTTTGGCCACTTTGGGGCCACCAGGATCAGTGAGGGGGCCCCCCTGCGCACACGCTCCAGTGTCGGCTGTATCAGAGCGACAGGTGGGAACGCGTAATAAAGCCTTGTTACTGGCCAATCATGCACAAATGCGTCCAGCCCCAGTGTTGATTTCACGTCCAGTATTGAGTGAAACATAACAAGGTGGGCGTTTTCCCTGCATGCGAAGAGATCTACGTCTGCTTTCCCGTACCTTGCCCAGATCTGGTCCACGATACAGAGGTGAAGACGCCACTCCGGGGGGAGTGGCGTGTCTCTTGAGTGAGCGTCTGCCCCGTAGTTCAGTTTCCCTGGCAGGTGTGTTGCTCTGAGTGACAGCACCTGTGAGCTGCAACATGTTAGCAGTTTCTGGGTCAGCAGCAGGAGGGGGGGCGAGTTCCCCCTTCTCTGCGATCACGCACGGGTTGTCTGATCTTATCAAAAGATGTTGACGTGTGATCAGCCCCTTCCTGTAGAAGTGTTTCAGTGATAGGAACATAGCCATCAGCTCCAGCAGATTGATGTGGAGCTGAACCTCCTGCTGAGACCACACACCTCCTACATGTTGTTTCAGAAAAGACCCCCCTCCCCCACCCAGACATTAAGGTGTCTGTCATCTCCAGGACCCGAGATAACACTCTGCCCAGTGGGACACCCCTGCTGAGTGCTGTAGCGTCTCTCCATGGCTGCAGGACTTCCAGGTAGACTGAGTTGACTTTCATCCCACTCATTTGTTGCGAGGGGGGCAAGCTGCTACTGCCTGTGGAACCAAATCTGAAAAGGGCACATTTTTAATAAGCCCAGATGAATTGAGACGATTCCTGCTGCCATGAAACCCAAAAGACGTTGACAAAGTCTGCGTGTCATAGTTTTGTCTAGTTGGAACCGGGCCAAGCATTGGTGGAGGTCTGATATCCGCCTTTCTGACAGTCTCGCTCTGTACAGAACAGAGTTCAGCTCCAATCCTAGGGAAACAATGTCCTGGTATGTGGACAGCTGACTTTTTTCTGAGTTTATCACAAAACCTAGGGATTTTAGGTGTGACATGACTCGAGCTGTGTGTAGTCTTGCTTGCTCCTGGGAGCCCGCTAAGATCAAAAGGTCATCCAGATAATCCAGAACTCGGATGCCATGGCTCCTCATGGGAGCTAGGGCAGCTTCGAGACATTTCATCAATACCCTCGAGGCTAACGAGAGGCCGAAAGGCAAGACCTGATATTCGTACGTGGTGTTCTCGAACGCAAAACATAGAAATTTTCTGTGGTTTGGCAAAATGCTTATTTGGAAATATGCATCCCGCAGGTCCACACTGCAAAAGTAGTCCTCTGGGCATACAGAGTGAATCACCTAACGCAGTGTCAACATTTTGAATTTGAACGATCTCATTCGTCTGTTCAAAAGTATCAAATCCAGAATTGGCTGCAGGCCACCCCCTTCTTCGGAACCACAAAGTATTTGCTATAATAGCCTTTGTTTTCCTCCTGAGGTGGAACGGCTCTGACTGCTCCTTTCTGCAGCAGCGAGCATATTTCCTCTCTTAGGATGGGAGCGCGAGCTGGGCTCATTGATGACATTATCACCCCGGAGAAGGGTGCTGGCCATCTGAAAAATTGCGGTCTGTACCCGTGAACTATGGTTCCCATCACCCATTGTGATGGGCCGCACGTTGCTCAGGCTCTCGCGTGAGCAGCGAGTCTGGAGGGCATGTTCACCCAAGAGTTCATTTGTTTCAGGTGAGGAGGGCATGTGTGAGTGACCCCCTCCTCCCTGTTTAGCTGAGAACTTGTTTGGCCCTCTGGTGGGGGCGAGGGGTCTGTCTGTGACAGATCGCCCTCTGCCCCCTGTGTGGGCTCATTGGGCCCTTTGGTGGACAGAGTCTTATTAGAGGGGGGCCGACCGACTGTGTGGGACGGCGCCCTGACCTCTTTATTGACTCTGATTTCATTAAGAAATGGTGGGGTTTTCCCTTTAATGCTGAGTCGTGACACAGAACCTTTCGGGCATTTTGAGACTTTATTGTCATGAGCAAACAACGATTTCTCTATATTACACAAACATTTGAGTGTTCTTTTGTGTTAAAACGTTCTGGACCAGTTAATCAGGGTTTTTTTCAACACAGATACTGGTGGTAAAAGTTTGGCTTTTCTTTTTCCCGATGGATGAAAATGCCTTGAATGGTGCAGGAGCAGCTCTGGATCAGGCTGACATTTGCTTTCTCTCTCGCACCGCAGAAGAAGTTCTGGGTTGACTCGTCTGGCATGGGACGAACCTGTGCTTTGACCAAGCCTGGCCTGCATGAGGAGTGCTTCCAAGTTGCTCTGAGGCAGGTTTCGGTCGTTGTTCAACCTCAAGCATTGGCCTCTTCTGAGCTGGGCATCTGGTTACAGAGTGGTGGTGCAGCTGTGAGCCTATTTGGCTACTCGAGTCTCTGGCTTACGAGAAATGTTTTCTGACAGACAAACACATTATTATTATTATTATTAAATGGCGTTGTGCAATCACCGTTTCAGCCATACACTTCCCTTGGGCGATGGCTGCTGTCCCGGTGAGGCGGAGGATGAAGTCTGCTGCTCTGCTTTCTTCGTCCAAGATCTCAGCCGCCTTTTTCTTCGAAGAGGTGTACTGTAGCTCCTGTAGCTTCTCAGCTTGATAAGCCTGCAGCATGGAGGCAGTGTTGAGGGCGCGAGCTACGAGGCCTTGAGCGCAGTGGCTCTTTTCAAGTTGAAGAGCTGAAACATGGCATGGCTTGCTGGGCAGTGTAGGTTTTGAGCTCAACGTCTTGGGCGCCAAGTGGGCCGCCAAAGTCTTGTCCATCTGTGGGATGTGGGCCAAACCAGCTGACTCCATGCCCTCGATGTCCAGAAATTGGGAGAGTGGCAGTGTTAAGGGTGCTCTCGGTTCAGTCCACAAGTGTGTTAGCTCAGTCAGAAAGTCAGGAAAGATAATAATAATAATAATAATTAATTCAATTTATAACGCACTTTTCATTACTGAAAATCTCAAAGTGCTACACATATATTGAATGCTACACACATTCATAAACCGGTGGCGGCAGACTACCATGCAAGGTGCTTTCCAGTCCTACCGGGAGCAACTCAGGGTTAAGTGTCTTGCCCAAGGACACAACGACACATGGTGCGGGTCCCGGGAGTCGAACCGCCAACTTTCCGATCGGGAGACGACTGCCATTACCACTACACCACGGCCGCCCGATAGGCATCCTGTGTCTCACAGCGGCCTGTTGTTTGGCAAAAAAGTAGTTCCCCGCCAACCTCGTTAACTGTTGTCGAGGTGGGGGTTCTGGCCAAGTCACTTTCAGCGCCTCTGCAGCTCTGTGGCACAGCTCAAACAAAGCAGGAGTGGACCCATCCAACTCCGCTTGTGCTACTGCGTTTCCCTGGGAGAAGTCCTCGACCTTTCCTTCCTCCTCGTTTTCTGCCTTGTCGCCCGACAGGTCGCCAGAGGCTGTAAGCGACAGCTCGTCAGATTGCTGCATGTCCCTCATGTCGAAGTCGGTTCTCGTGTCCCCGTCGAGGTTGTGGAGGTCCATTTTCTCGCCCCAGCTTAGCGCCCCGCTGTCCTCCATCTCGTCCGCCTTCAGCTCCGCTGTAGGCATGAGGGCCTCTGAAAGGAGCAGGTCCCTTGGAACTGCTCATGGCCTTGGCCATGAAGTCCACGTGTTTCAGTCGCACTGTCTCGCACAGCTGGCTGCAGTGAGAACACGACTCAAGGGATTCCAAAGCTGCCTTGGCGTGGACCATTCCCAAGCATATCGGGCAGGTGTCGTGTGTGTATGACCACGAAATAAAGTAGCCACATGCGTTGGGGCAGGCTCGAGACCCGGGGCTCGCGGGTCTGCTGGCCTTGTTGGAGTTCTTCTATTTCCTTTTGCCTTTCTCAGGAGCCATGGTCGAGAAAAGGTGTCAAGCGAATACCAGTTAGCGATAGATAAACAGTTTTGAAGAACTTCCTCTCGCTATGCTGTTCGTGTGAGCTAACCCGTTAGCTCCGTTAGCTAGCAGGCAGGCGCGTGGCGCAGTTAGCGTCCTGCTAAACTGGACCGTCAAAACAGCAGAAAAATAGACGTTGCTCAATGCAAAAACGTTGACAACACTTAGTTAGCGGATGCTAAACAAAGTGCTCACAAGGAAGTCTTCAGTGATGCCCTTGGCAGGGAGCGTGCTCACCTCCGGTCGGGCTGTTCAGTCACTCGAGACGGTGTCCTGCGAAGTTCAGGTGTGAAGAGAGGTGAAGTGCAATAAGAGGACGAACGTGAGGCATGCAGCGTCTCTTATACCAGGGGGCGGGGCCCCCTGGTGATGCTGACGCTCACTTGCCTTAAAAGGCGTGATTGTAATGCTTCAGGTTAACCGCGCAGGGGCGCAATTCCCATGCTATTTGTTGCACCGCAGTGGACTGACTGATAGGGAACTGTTTCTTGTGTTCTCTAAGGTTGAGACAGTCCTCTAGCCTGAGTCTGCCTTAGACCATCAATATAAAACCAATCCTCCCCATACAGATGTACTCTTCATCCTGGTCTGATCTGACACTCTCCTACACCAAGCTGTGAACCTCACCTACCATACTCATTATCCTGCGACCTGGAATCAAACCCTCACCTCTAAGCCTTAACACCTACAACCTATGTAAGCGTCCTCTCTTTGTTATACAAACCTTCCAAACTCTCTTCTGCTTAAAAGAAAACACTCACCATCTTCATTCTTCTTCCACAGATACCAATTTACTCCCGTCAGCCCCTGTAAATATTCTAAGTAAAGTCTCCTGAGTCTTCCTGGGTTTCAGTTAAACACACTGAGAAAATGAATACAAATAAGTCAATGCCAACTCAGCTGTGCATTCTACAAACCTCACGGATTCCTTTGAATGCTTTATTCAGAAACTGTGTCAAGAAGATTGCGCAAAATCCTTAAGCTCTACTTTATTTTATATTTTACTGTTTTTAGCTAACAGTTTCTGAAATTTATTTAAAAAAAGGTTTAATTATAGGGTTGTACATTTTTCAGAACATTTCCACTGCTGATGTAAAACAATGTTACTTGTTACCATGTGGATGAAATACTCTAAACTGTTGGGACTGAGATAAACGGTAATGTATACTCCCCACACTAAAATATGTACTTTCTTTGTAAATTTAAAAACATCTAACAGTTAAAATAATACTTTTCAAATGGAAAAAAAGTATTTCCAGGCTTTTTTATTTTTAAAAGTAAAGTATTAAAATCAGAAGGGGGAGTGGTGACGCAGAGGTTAGAGACAGTAACCGTGTTTCCATCCATTTTCATTTCGAATTTTGAGCTAATTTTTGAAATCTCGCAAATATGTAAATACAAATTAATGCGAAGCAGAAGTGTTTCCATCTACTGGCTTGTAGCGCATCTACCAAGCCACGCACAGCGTCATTACGTCAGACGTCAGCGTCATTACGTCAGACGTCAGCACTGCGCATGTCTACAGTAAACAGGAAGTAGCGGTTGAAAACAGAACCCGGCCACACATCTCGTCAAAATGGAGAGAATATTTCAGGTACGTGTTGCTATCGGGCAAGTTGTATTTATTCTGTCATGCCAACTAGTTTTAGCGATGTTACATGTTGTCCGGAGCGGAAACAGCTGAACGTCACGTGACGTGAATGTTCGCTACGGCAGAACTGAGTCGGAAAATCTGTTTCCATCTGTCGTTTTGCGCATCTGCTCATTTTCGAAGATCCCAAAAACCACCTCAAGCGAGCGTATAAACTTTTTGGCGAATTTGAGGAAGTAAATTTGGATTTTGCCGTTTCCATTAAGCTTTTCTGCTGCGATACTTCAAAATGCGCAGCTAGAAACCTTGATGGAAACACGGCTGGACCTGTGATCGGAACATTGCCGGTTCAAGCCCCGGTACCGACAACATCAAAAAATTTGGGTGGAAAAAGGTGAAACACCCACACCTGCCTCCACCCTCATTCACCCCACTCTGGGCCCCTGAGCAAGGCCCTCAACCCCCACCATATGCTCCCTAAAACAGGTCTCTCTTGAAAATGAGTTATCGTGGCTCAATGAGACTGGATAAATAAAGGGTAAATGAAATTTTTTTTTTTTGCCTAAACTGGAAAATAAGCATCTGTAAATTACATGCCTCACCACCTTTTATTTTCCAATCAAGTGTGTTTCTCTGCACAGATTTTCTCCTTGGCTCACAACAAACGTGTGCTGGAAGCCTCATGATGCAGTTTGCACCCCTCTCCTTCAGAACAATGCAAGCCAGGAAGGCATGTTTGACTGACGACTCTCGTGCTTAATGGGGCTTTGTTGCCATGGCCGCTCCTCATTATGTAAATGGTGTCTCCCTGATGAGAAGGAGGCAGGAGCAAGTGTGATGCTCACTTCTACAGGCTGTGTAAAATTGGCTTTGGGGACCAGTGAAAGATTATTGCTATTTTTAGCTGTTATTTTAACAATACTTCCTCCTTGAGTCCCACATTTTTGCATGTGGTTTGTGTTCTTCACACAGCTAAATACTTAAAAAAGTATAAACATTTAGCACATAAACACACATACTCATCCACCTGTACTACTTCTGAACCTCCTATAATGAGATTTTCTTTTTCTTCTTTCCTCTATCAGAATTTCTATTACCTTCTTAAACGTGATGATAATGCTATCATCAGTTTGTTAAAAACAAATCAATATACAGTATTCTATAAGAGATGTACCAAGTTACTGTATTTGTAGCATGTTTTTTTTTACTCATTAAAGCTGAAGAAAAAAAAATTGCCTTGGTCATAAAAAAAATTGATGTCTTTATAATTTGACTTCAAGGATCAAGACTGTGCTGTAATTTATTAAAGTGGTCTTGATTCTAATTACTTTGCTTTGTTTTTCTTTTAAGCTCTTTAAAATGTTTGACATACAGAAAAGAGTGTTTAACCATGAATAAGTAAGATGATTCTGAAAAACAATGCCTTTTTCAGTTTTATTTCGTGTAAGCTCCGCCCTTTAAAAGCTGTGCTGTCCTGTGTCAGGGCTTGTTATATACTGTGTGTGTATATTATATTTATTTATACATATTAATATAATATAACAGACAGACAGACAGATAGACAGCAAGAGAGAGAGCGAGTGTCAGAGATTCTTTATTGTCAATCACAGCACATGTGGTGCGTCTCAGTATCTATGTATTGTAAACATAAAACTTGTTTTTAAAATCAGCTGGACACTAGAAAAGAGATGTTCATCCATCCATGTTTTTTTTTTCTTTTTTTTTTTACAAGCTTCTGTTTTCCAGGTTACGGGGAGCTGGTGCCTACCTCTTTTAACTTTATTGTAAAAGTTAAGGAGATACGTCTGCATCAGTAGAGTTTGGATTGGTAACGCAAAGATGAACCCTGTTATTAGTGAGTTTATTATATGTACTGCAGAGAGTTCAGTCTTTTTATAGAAGTCAGTCAAGCCTGTTATTAGTGACAAGTGGCTGAAATCATCCAGTTGTTCCCTACAATACACCTGAAAACAAAATATTTGTCATTTTTATACAGAACTTTTAAATATGCTGAATGTGTTTTTCTTGAAATCTCTACAGCTGGAACAAGACCTAATACTTGTTGTCAGTTATAAACAAAATAATCAGAGTTGTAGCCATTTCTATACTTTAAAAAAATGCTTTATTTGATCCAGTCAAACTGTCCCTCGGGTCAGTACAGGACTTCCTTCCTGTTTGCTTTTGTCATACACTGAGCGCAAGTTAAATGAAAGTGAAGTGAGACCCTGTTCAATTTGACAGTGAAACTAGCTGCAGGATTTGAGGAGAGTAATCCTTTTAACTATTCTCTGCACATTTGCTGAAGCCACGGTGCTCTGCTGCCCTGGGGTTTACCTGGTGAGCTCTCGCGGCATCAAACTGACCTAATAAAACTGGATGACACATAATAATTATTTTCTTTTAGGAAGTAAAGCTACACATATTTGCTCTTTTTTTACTTTTCAAGGTTTATGTGTTGCACTGCATGAGGCAAAGTCCATAATGTTCCAAAACAAAACTGAAAGATAAACTTTAGTTTATTTTTATTTTTATTATTATCATATTTCAATTTAGATAGGTTGAAAAATACACTTTTCGTGTGGCTTCCATCATGGTCATGGAACAGTGGACCAGATCTTCACTCTTGCCGAGTTGCTAAGAGGGTCATAAGAGTTGGCTTCTCCAGTCTGCATGTGTTTTGTGGACCTGGAGAAGGCATTTAACTGTGTTCCTCAAGGCATGCTGTAGGGGTGCTGCAGGAGTATGGAGTGCTTGAGCTGCTTTAAAGGGCCATCCAGTCCCTGTATAGCTCAGCAGGAGCTGTGTTCGCATTCTTGGCATGAAGTCGAGCTCATTCTCAGTGCAGGTTGGACTCCGCCAGGGCTGTCCCTTGTCTTCAGTCCTGTTTGTGATGTTCATGGACAGGTTCTCAAGGTGCAGTCATGGAGAAGACAGTAGGGGTTTACACCAGATACTGAAGGCAAAGGTTCACATACTCTTTCCACTCACAAATATGTAATATTGGATCATTTTCCTCAATAAATAAATGAGCAAGTATAATTATTTTTATCTCATTGTGTTCTCGTTATCTAGCTTTAAGGACTTGTGTAAAAAAAGATGATGTTTTAGATCATCTATGCAGAAATATGAAAATTTCCAAAGAGTTTGCAAACTTGATTCTCGGCCAGAAACAGGTGGAACGCCCCCTCCACATTGGGGGGTAGACGTTGCCTTACATGAAGAAGCTTAAGTATCTGGGTGCCTTGTTCACATGGGATGGTAGGACGGAGCAGGAGATCGAACAATGGATTGGGGACTCATCCCCAGTAATGAGGATGTTGCTTCGGTCAGTCCTGGTGAAGAAAGAGCTGAGGCAAAAGACAAAACTCTCAATTTACTTGTCTGTCGTTCCAAACCTCACCTATGATCAGGAGGCTTGGATCATGTCTGAAAGAATGAGATGTGCACTTCTCATCTGTGTTCTTTGTTTAAAGCAGGTATCTTCTTATAAACGAGTCCTCGTGGCTCAGTGAGATTAACCTCTGTAAATAAAGGTTGAATGATTCGCGGATATAAGCGGCCGAATTGGCCTTCCTTCGCAGGGTGGCCAGGCTCAGCCCTAGAGACAGGGTGAGGAGCTCCGTCGTCCAGAGGGAAATCAGAATAGAACCACTGCTGCTTCGCATCAAAAGCTGTTGAGGTGGTTCAGGTATCGGATTGGGAAGCCTCCTGAACTAGAGACCCTGTTTGGTTCTACTGGTCCAACCTAACTGAACCACAGCTTTAAAGCCCTATGCATTCCCAGGAACATTCGCAATATAAACCATGGGGGGGGGGGGGATGAAACTGCACATAATATAACTTTCAGATCTTGACAGTATTATTTCTTTGATGTTGCTCTAAATGCCACCGCTCTGTTTACTTCATGATAACTTTACAAGCTGCTTTTTCAGTCCTCACTAAACTGTCTGTAAAGTATT
Organism: Garcialebias charrua; assembly: GCA_038048925.1. Taxonomy (NCBI): domain Eukaryota; kingdom Metazoa; phylum Chordata; class Actinopteri; order Cyprinodontiformes; family Rivulidae; genus Garcialebias; species Garcialebias charrua. The sequence continues at coordinate 49,900 of JBBPBX010009145.1, read as the reverse complement.
TGATGATGAAAACAACAGTTGGACTCAACTGCAACCTTGAGGTATTGTTACTACTCTTTTTTTTTTAACATTCTAACTGCTCTCCTCAGCATCACAATGTCATTGTTCTGTTTCCATAAAGAACTCTAACAGAAGCAGACAGGATTACACAGTATTAGCTTGTAATGTTTGATGATTAAGGCTTAGAAATAATGAAAAACCAAATTTCAGTCTCGTTAAATTACAATATTGTGAAGTTTGGAAAGTCATGGTAATTGGCATCAGCTGCATCTTACTTGGCTGAGGACAACAAGAACTGGACTGTTGCTCAGTGGTGCAATGTCCTCTTTTCAGATTATACTTTGTACACAATTTTCATGTCATTTAGAAGTCAAGGTCTCAGACCCTGGATCCCAGATGCCCAGAATCCACGTTGCTTGAAGTCCAGAGTAAAGTTTCCGCAGTCAGTGATGGTTTGGTGCCATGTCATCTGCTCATCTTGGTCCACTGTGTTTTCTGAAGTCCACAGTCAATGCAGCATCTACCAGGACATTTTAGAGACTTCATCCTTCCTTCTGCTGATGAGCTTTATGAAGATGCTGGTTTCGTTTTCCAGCTGGACTTAACTCCTGTCCACATGCCAAAAGTACCAAAAGCTGGCTGTGGAATATTCTAATTTCCTGAGACACCGAATTTGGATTTTTCATTATTTGTAAGTCATAATCATTAAAAAATACAAGAAATAAAGTCTTGAAATATTTCACTCTGTGTAATGAATCTATACATAAAATATACAGTACAAATTTCACTTTCTGAAACGTTTGACAAAAAAATGTGAACTCTTTCATAACATTCAATTTTTTTTTAAATGCACCAGTATATATGGCAATGACCATATTGGATCTTTGAAACCTAATTTTTGATAGTGATCTTTCTTACATCTAGATAGAGACACACACCCAAATGGAAGGGGCTTTCTCACTTATTTTCCATCTTATCCAGCTCACAAGATGGACAGTTAGCCAAATCAGTGCTTATAAATCAGAAGCAAGCAAGAAAAATACAGTGTTTCTAAAAATAGATGTCTTGTTGAAGTTTTGAAAGTTTTAGTAACCATATAAACAAAATATTGTATGCATCTGTGTGTGGTGTGAGGTCCGGGGGTGTTGAAAGTAGAGATGCTCGATATTGACTTTTTTGCCGATATTCGATATGCCGATATTGTTTAACACTTAATTTCCGATTACGATATTAACCGATATTACAAACCGATATTAAGGTGAAATTATATATCTCCTGTCAGGGACATTTTGTCTGCTTTATTGTGTTGCCCCACTGGATACATTCCATAGGCAAACAGTCTGTAGAAAATAAGAACCATTTCAACTGAAGTTATGGAAAAACTGCCATATTTATTTTAAAAAAAAAACTTAAACAATAGGTTGGATCATGCTCTCCCTGAGATAATCCTGACAATACCCACTATAGCTAGGACAAATTTGACTTAACAAATAAAATTAAACATTGTAGCTGTAAAAGAGCTTGGAACATGTAATGTCAACTAAAATAACAAGTAAAATATACAGCCTACTATAATTTTTCATTGTTAAATAAAATGTGAATTATCGGGCTTTTGTTATCGGAAGAGAAACCGATACCGATATGTAGAGATTTTACATTTTTATGCCAATATCGGTCCGATAATATCGGTAGGCCGATATTATCGGACATCCCTAGTTGAAAGCTAGAAGTACAAGAAGCACCTAATCCTAATCTAAAATTGATGACTGGGTGGTTTAAAATCTTACGACTCACTTTCGACTGAACTCATGAGCGCTGTTCTTCATTTAGGATGAGCTGACAGCATCTGACCTGCATTCATTGCATTAACATTAATGATTTTTAACCAGCACAAGCAAAAGAGAGCACATTACACCAGTCTTGGCCTCCTTCACTGGCTACCGGTTCATCTTCGAATCCAATTCAAAATTCTCATGTATGTCTACAAATCGCTGAACAGTCTCGCCCCCGCCTATCTCTCGGATCTGATACACCCATATGTCCCTCCACGTGCTTTGAGGTCAGAGGATCAGGTACTCTTAATAGTTCCAGAAACTCGCCTTAAGCGCAGGGGTGACAGGGCGTTCTCTGTAGCAGGCCCAAGACTCTGGAACGAGTTACCGCTGCTCATCAAACAGGCCCCCTCCCTCTCGGTTTTCAAATCCCGGTTAAAAACTCACTACTACTCCATCGCTTTCAATGCCAGCTGATTTGTATTGGATCGTTTGATTTATGATCTGCAATGTTTTTATGTTTTTCGTGTTGTACTTCATTGTCTGTGTTGCCTGTTGCGTGTTTGTTTGTCCAGCACTTTGGTGTGGACTTGTTCCTGTTTAAAGTGCTTTATAAATAAAATGGTATGGTATGGTATGGTTAACATTATTCACACTCACAGCTGGACTGTCACACACCTGGCTCATACAGTGTCATACAGAGGCATTGGTTCTATACGTTGTCTCCTCCATATTGAGTTCAAAAGAAAACGGAAGAATAACATCAGTAAAAGGTGCTCTCTTCAAAACAGTGTTTAAACATTATGAAGACAAAGTAAAGGACATTTGATGTAATCATTGTCTAATTTAGCAGATAATAGGTGATCACAAAAACTGTCATGATGGTCACTTCTTTTGTTATTAAAGCTCTTAACCAGTGTCGGTCCTTAACTTGGCTTTTATATTTAAGGGGACAGGAGGCAAATGGGGTCACCCCACTAACGGAGGGACATAATTCATTGTTATCTCTCAGTTTGATAAACATCACTAAATTACAGGGGATTATATGTGGATGAGATTAACTTCAGAAACGGTGTGCCTTACTGAAAGTAAACTGCAGTAATCCAGAAAGGTAGTTGATAATCCCCACATTTTTCCTGATCAACCAAATCATATTAATTACAATCCTGGTGTAGGAATCACCTCTTCATAATGTCAAGAAACTATAAATCTGACACATACCAAGGTGCTCAAACATAGACATCATTTGGTCCTAACAATGTAGAGTTCAGTGCCCAATACCGTTAAAAACTGAAAATTATAAACTGAAATGGGAGGCGGACTTGGAGGAACCCATACCAGACTCAATTTGGATGAGGATTATTAAGAACATATCTTTAATTTGCCTGAGACATGCTGGAGCCCAATTCAAGGAAGTGCACCAGGCTGCAACTGGTCCAAAGACAAGTTGTCCAAAATCAAGGCTGATCTGGACCCAGCATGCAATAGTTGCAAACAAACTCCAGCTACAATCTTGCATACGTTCTAGACCTGTCCCAAGCTGCAGACCTTATGGCAATCTATTTTTGTCACCTTCTCTGGAGTGTATGGCAGGACTGTACACCCATCACCACCCATTTCATTGTTCGGGGTGATCCCAGTGGGCACGTCCTTCAGCAAATGTGCGAAAGAAATGATTGCGTTTGGCTCTCTCCTGGCCAATAGGTTAATTTTGTACAATTGGAAGGCCCTACATCCCCCAACATATGTACATTGGATGGATAATAAAGTGATGTATCATATTCATCTAGAAAAAAAATCATATACAGGTAGTCCTCGGGTTACGACAGCC
>JBBPBX010009145.1:28817-45754 GCA_038048925.1 Garcialebias charrua | reverse complement strand
ATTATGTAGTGTACTGTGTTAGGATAGGCTAAGTGCTTGGTAACTGTACAGTACTGTACGTGTATATGGGGCAGCCAGTGTGCATGTGTTTTCCGATTTACGTCGAAATCCGATTTACGACGGGGCGTAGGAACGGAACTCCGTCGTAAGTTGGGGACTACCTGTACACCATGAAGGATTCTGCAGGAAGATTCTGGGACACCTGGCAGCTTTTCCTGTCGTGTTAAAAAACATGTCAATGCCTGTATAGACTATTTGTGTGTTTGTGACTGATCTGGTGGCAGGGGTGGGAGGGTATTTTGTTCTGTGTTTCTTTGTGTTTAATGTGTTCATGTTCAAAAAACACAATAAAAAGACTTTTGTTTAAAAAAAACTGAAAATAATTCTAATTTAACACATTCTAGGAGTAGATTAAAGGGATTGTGACATGATTTTTTTACTATTCATAAAATTGCTCAAAATATATATATTTTATCATTTAAATATGTTTGTTTTTGCAAACAAAATGATAAATCACTTTAATTTTGCTTTAAAAGTGATTTTGAACTTCAAGCCGTGTTTAATCATGGGAAATCCGATTACACTCGAACGCACCATATGTGATGTCACACTGGGCAGAGGGCTGTGGTGTCTTTAATAGCGGACAATTTAAAACTGGACGAATTTAGCAATCTATGTGAAGATTTGAGCTATTTGTCTTCATTTTGGGAAGCAGAAAATTGTTTGGGTGATGGAACAAGAAACAACAGGATCTAATTTAGGTCTGATGCTGTATCAGACTTCCTTCATGTCGAGCTGCTCATACCTGCGCACTGTGACAAGCCCAGAGCTCTGCCCGGTGTGACATCACAGATGGTGCGTTCGCGTGTAATGGGATTTCCCATGATTAAACACGGCTTGAAGTTCAAAATCACTTTTAAAGCAAAATTAAAGTGATTTATCATTTTGTTTGCAAAAACAAACATATTTAAATGATAAAATATATATATTTTGAGCAATTTTATGAATAGTAAAAAAATCATGTCACAATCCCTTTAAGCATTGCTTTTAAACAATATATGCTTTTTGTGCATCTGCCAAAATAAATTGATTGGGAAATTAAAATATTGTTTCTTGTGCCTTCAAGCCACAATGTTATTAAATAAACAAATAAACAAAATTAACAATGTAGTGTTAGTCTGAACTCAGAGGAATTCCTTGAAAAACTAATTCAAAAATGTGACTATGCTGACTGAAACGCTGTTTTTGCTTGCCTATACAAAATGATTTCACCATTAAATTATAAATTTGATTAACAAACACTACCATCCCAGGTTTATTAAACAACCAGCTCTCCAGGAAAACACAACAGACACAAAACCAGAAGTTTGTGCTCTGATCGCAGGGCATACAGGGTCACTCAGAAGCCAAAGCTGGCAGAGAAATCGGTGCTTATCGTGCTTCAACAGCAATCAGCACCTGAGTGAGAGATGGAGAGTGGTAGATCACTGATGCCACTCAGTAACAGTTTCCTCCAGGCAGGATCTGCGTCAGCACCAGAAAAACCTCATGACGAGGAGCACTTTCACCACTCTGACATCACGACCATGTCATTTAAATAAGGCAAACTATAGCCATCAAAGAGAATGATGCATTGACTTGTAAATATATCTTATTGTAATTTGTGCAGCCATTTCTAACTGTAAATTATAAGTGAGACCACATAGTCAGACACCAAAACTATCATTTTTTTTCAGTTATTTTTGGAATATCTGCCCAAAAAATATTGCAAGCCTGCTCTATTCAAGAGTGTTTTTTAAAACCACAGAATTTGAGGAACCTCCCGATATTTTGTCTTTAACCAGTAAAGCTCATTTAACATGTGCTGCTCACACATGCAAATCTGCAGAAACTGTTCTGTTAGCGAGTAAGCTTTCTCAGGCACTGACAGCATTTAATACTGTCCTTGTGTTTGAACTGACAAATCCTCCTTTAATTATCACCACCTGATCCTCCCTTGACCACAAGCGACACAAAGTAGCTCCTCAAACAGCCAGCCCATATTGAAGCATCCTAATGACACTGTGTGCAGCCTCGCTGATGAGGTTACTGCAGGTGTCAGAGTTGTGGAGGGCAGAGCTGGCTGCGCTGTGAATAACAAAGCACCTCCAAACTCCTCTCCGGGCGTTCGTTGATTCAGTGGCCATATCTTGCACTGAATTAATCTGCCAGCAAATATGCAAGACTTATGCCTTCTGCTTCGCTCATATCTGCAGATCAGGACAGTCGTGAATCCACCGGCTGACACTTGCAGCCCAGGAGGCGAGTATTTCAAAGAGCTGCGCAGAGTGACAGAAGTGCAAAGTTATGTGCTCACGGAGACGTGGCAGAAATTGATCGTCTGCAAGAACTTAGAGAATGTTAACGGAGAGGTTTCCGCGTGAAACTTCTGCTCTGTATGTACACTGTTAGATGGCACTGAAATGCCACCATGAGGCTTAACATGGTGAGATTGTCTGGATTGTTAATGCATCACGAGTTATCTAGCTGTGGGTTTCAGCATGGAAGGACCTGAAGCTGGAAGCATGTACATCATGTGCACTGTGACACATCAGTGTGTCTGCACAGCTCAGCTTCATGAGGACAGGAGGGGAAACTAACACCACTTGATTCTCTGGTGTTGATATCAGAGCTTAGATCCACACCATCTTCTTCTACTCCACTAGTCTGCTTGTCCAAACCTGCTTTTGTCCACATGTACTGCATAAGAATAACCTCGAGTGAGCCTCAGAGATGGGAGAACAAAGATCTGCCGTAAAACCTCAACACGAACAAGAAAGTACTGTATTTGTGGCTGGAAATGGTTTTGTCTCTGTTGCACAGCCAGGTTTTAGGGTACAACTGGGACCAGGACTATGACATCACTGTTGTTTTTAACTTGGAGAGACATAACTAAGAGTTTTCGCAAACTGTTTGTCCTATTTGTGCCTAAAATCTGTTCAACATAAAGGGAAGCAATCAGAGGTGGAAACGGTACTGACATTTTGTAAGTACAAGTACTGTTACACTGCTTAAATTGTACTCAATTACAAGTACTAGTGTTATAAAAATGCTTAAGTACAAAGTACTCTTCTCAAAAACTACTCAGAGTATTATTTGCTTTTTAACCAATTGATGTTTTGTTGTGTTGTCAGTAGAAGGCATTCAATTAATTTACTGTATTGATTACCGTACTGTAGCTATTCAAAGCACATTTCTCAGACGAACAATAAAGTATAGACAATTTACACTAAGGCCATTTCTTTTGTAAACAAATGTAAATAAAGCAGGAATTTAGTTTGTTAAAAGAAAGACAAACATTTTTTTGAACCAGCATAGAACAGTTTAAAACTTTTTTCCAAATACAGTGAACAACAGGTAAGTGTCTTAAACATTTCTGTTACCCTTCACTTTCTGAACCTCTTGTTCAGTGTCAGCAGGAGCTGGTTCTCTTTGTTAACAGATCCAGCTTCATTTGGCTGTGAAGAGTAGACTCTGAAGCCTCGGATATAGATGACGCGTCGCATAGGGCGCGCGGCCAAAGTGACGCAATCGCGAAGTCCCCGCCCCCGCGCTTTGGCCAGCGCGTTGGTTTCGCGCGTGGTCGTGCACCTCCCAGATTTTGAAGCTCCGCAAGCCTAGCGCGCGCGCCAAATTGATTGACAGGTCGGGTAGGGACCTCCCCGACAGCCTTCACGCCAGAGCCTGCAGCTGTCTGCGCCGCTGTGGTCGTGGAAACGGCGTCGCGACGCATGGAGGAATGTTTTTTATGTGATTCAAATGTTTTAAATTCCCCGAGCGAGCGGAAAGCTATTTGTTTTTGTTGTGTGATTTCAAACAGTTCTTCTTCTACGGTAGATTTCTTCTTCTACACCCTTTCTTGCAACATATGCACAGGTTTTAGAGGGTACTGCCACCTGCTGGTCAGTAAAAGAACAGCACTTTGCCATGCGCTGCCGTGCCACACTATAAACGCATGCACAGTGCGCGCGCAACACGCGCGCTCCAGCTTGCGGACCAAAGCGCGACTATATCCGAGGCTTAAATGACTCTCTACTCTACGGAGTTGTCCTTTGCTTTCGTCATGTTGACGCGGCCATTGGCTACAAAGATGCAGATGAACGGTTTGAACATTAATTCAAATTGCGGCCGTACTCAGTAGCGACATCTGATTTTAAAAGTAGTGAAGTAGATTGCATGGTCTAAATTGTACTTAAGTATAAGTGAAATTACATTCACTCACATTCCGAGAACCAAATTAAGGACCATGGGAGACCGGGCTTTCGGTGTGGCTGCCCCCCGCCTGTGGAACTCTCTTCCTGACTGCCTGAGAGCCCCACAGTCACTGGTTGACTTTAAGAGCGGCTTGAAGACCTTTCTTTTTAACCGAGCATACTCTGCCTCCTCATGATTCTATCTTTGATCTTAGTTGATACTGTTATTGATTTTACTTGTTTTATTACTTGTTTTATTGACATTTAATTCTGTTGCACTTTGTAGCACTTTGAGATTTTCATTAATGAAAAGTGCGTTATAAATTAAATTCATTATTATTATTATTAATTACACACTTGAAAAAAAAATACAAAAAGTACAAGTACCCCCCAAAAATCTACTTAATTACAGTAACGTGAGCATTTGTTGTTCATAACTTCCACCCCTGGAAGTAATGGTATTAGAGTACATACAGTTTTGGAAATGGGTGGGGGTTCTTTTGTTTCAAAAAAGGGTGGCAGTTGGAAGCTTCTATAAGACGACAGCTTGCAGGGGGAAAAAAATACCAAGGAGATGGAAGGTTCTGGCATTAATGGACTGAAACTGAATCCCTGAAATAATTTCTGGGGCAGGAGTTTGTCAGCATTGGCAGACTCAGTAGAGGTTTTTGCCATGATATCCCATGGTGGGGTGCCATACAAGGCTTTGGTGGAGGGCAGCTGGCACCACCATATCAACGATGCAGAGAAAAGACAGCAGAGCCGCACACCAGTTTTTGGGTTTTCATGGAGCATCTATTTAAAAAAATATATATTTTTAAGTTTGTTCTGGGCTAAAGTGAATATTTCCACACCATATCTGTTGGAGATAAACTCCTCATGCAGAGGCATTGGCCTCATTCACGAACCGTTCGTACGCACAGATTTGTTCTTAAACTGTGCGTACGAGTGATTTAGGATCATTTGCGGCATTCAACAATGTTTTCGTATCCTACGATTTTTTTCAGATACGAACAAAATTTACGAGTGGTCCGGACCTGTCGTATAATTTAGGAGCGTCAGTCTGCTGTCATCCAGACGGATCTTCTCCACGAATAACTTCATATTTCGTTATTTAGAAAATATTTTGGGTTTAAAAAAATCACGCACCATAATTATTCTTGACAATAGGTTATTCTGTTTGAATTAGAATTATAATTTTAAGTTTAATTTGTCTGGTGTGTCGCGCAGGCTTCAGTGAGTCGTGCGCTCCCCTTGGTCATCAAAGCCGCTCCTCATATTAACACCCAGGTACATAAAATCCCCATACACCGCCGCAGAACAAGTACGAATTAAGACTGATCTTGTGCCAAACACCATCGGAGCAATTGATTATTATATCTGATTCGAAATATAACCTGCAGAATGTGGTTGCGCGCTGACCAGGAGGTGCGCGCATGACCCATTTGTGCTGCAAAACATGTTGGCACGCGTCTTGCAGCGTGGCATTTATTGTCCACCATCTCAGACTATTCCTTGATCTCCTCCTGTCCGTGCTGCGGCGAGACGTTTGTTTGAAGCCATTTTCAGATCAAACCATTTATTCTTGATTTCTGATACTGTACGACCCACGGGAGACAAAACATATGCACTACAATATTAATATGAAGTTAACTGTAGTTTCGAGACATTTTAAAATGCTTCTGTTCAAAAACACATCCGACACTTGCGGGGGGGTGGGGGGTAGCGGTGCGCCACAGCTCTTCTGAATAAGTGAAACTATAATGTAACACAGTACACTAAAATTAAAGATATTTGACCATCCGACACTTGCGGGGGGGTGGGGGGTAGCGGTGCGCCACAGCTCTTCTGAATAAGTGAAACTATAATGTAACACAGTACACTAAAATTAAAGATATTTGACCATCCGACACTTGCGGGGGGGTGGGGGGGTAGCCACAGCGCGACTGAGAGCAGATCTCCGAACGCGTGAAGTTCCTCCTTTTACTTCTTGAGTTTGAATGAATGGACACTTCCTGCTGTCAGAAGGCAGGAAACGTGGCCTTATATGGTGTTTTGAGGGGTGGGAATTATGTAAATAACCTCTCGCGTGCACGCGCAGCTGTTTAGAACAGGTGGGATTCATCATATTTACGCAACCCATTTACACACGTTTCCTCAGGATAGAAGACTTTGTTGAATCTGACGTGGCATGTTCGTACGAACGCTTCGTACGAACAAAAGTAGGAGAAATTTAGGATAAAAATACGAACATTTTCGTGAATGAGGGCCATTGTCCTCAAATTAAAACTGTCAGCCAAATATGTTTCCCACATATTTGGTTCAGTGTGCTGTAAGCAAATTGTAACGAGATGAAACCACTGCTCTAAAACTGTTCTCTTGCAGCTTTTTAAGTTAGTTGTTAAGAAAAATGATAAAAACAACAAGAACTGATTGTTTGGAAAAAAAGGGGCAGATCTAAGATTTTTTTCTTCTTTCTGCTACCTTTCATTTTTTTATTTTACGTTATCATTTATGGGATTGTTTTGTATTGTGTTTTTTGTATAAAAAAATGAACAAATTTAATAAATATAAACATAAACTAACTGAGCACCTTATCAACAGGTTTGTTTTACTGTTATGGTCATTTATGATCAAATTTAACTTTATTAAAACCAAAATACTTGTTTAAAAAAATACAACAGTTTAAGCAAAAACAACCATGGAGCTCATTCCATTTCTAAGATGTATATTAACAGTTTTCTTAGACCTCAAAACAAAAATCTGAGGTTGGTGGTAAGATTTTAATAACAAAAAACTAAAATATATATATATTTAAAAACTGCACATTTAGTCTGTTATGTTATAATAATTTCAATGTCAAGCATCACTACTGCATCAACAAATAACGTCATCACCAGAATAATTAGGTTCTTGGATCTGTTGTGGGCACCTTGAACTGGAAGTACCACTTTTTTCTACACTATAAATAAAACAGGAGGGCTGCCACATTACTAATGATTTTATTATATTACACAGGAAACCCGTGTTTACTTGTTTACAATACCTAGGACACATGGCTTGTTTATAATAAAGCCAACAGCAGCAATAAAAATAATGTGAGGCTGTAAAGCATGCGGTATGAGCGCGTGCTTATAATGTAAAATGATTTTCTTTGTCCCCCGGATCCCCATCTGCCTCCATGTTGGAGTGTAAACTTGTTTATTTATTCATTTATTTATTTTTATCTGGAAGGGTCTTGGAGCACATGGCAGCAGACTGAATCTTTCAACCGGATGTGAATAGAACTAGTTTGAAGGGAAGAACTACTTTAATTCAGGGAGTAGGATTGTGGAACAACTTAATGACAGATGTTAAGGAAGCCAAATCTTTAAGAAACTGGTTAAAGTTGAATTGTTAAACAAATATAAATGAATGTATTTTAATGAGTAATATATACAATTGAAAGTTGAATGAGTTATTTACTTATTTTATCATTTATAGAAATTTTTGTTTAAATTCTTATTAGATAAATAAGGAGATTTAATAAGATATTTTCTTAATCTGCTACCTTTCTTTTTTTTTTCCAATTACATATACTGTATGTTAATTATTGTATTTCATTATTGTAAAATGAATAAATAAAATAAAAAATATATATTATCTAGTCTGTGACGCTGAGTCAGCTGGCTTTGACCAAATTCTCTTTTTCATCTTTTTGTTGTTGTTGTTGTTTATGGGTGCCATCATGTGGAACATGTGATCTGGAACCAGCGCACAGGCCGACGTGCTTTGCTTTCTACCAGCAGAAGCAGATGTGTCGTGCTGGGAAGCCCCCACCATCCACTGGCTGCACACTGAGTGAGCTGAGCGCCATGCAGGGGGGGAGTGATGGGTGCAGCAAAACCAAATAAAAGGAGTCAATGCAAAAGGCACGGTTCTCCTCTTACCCTTGGAAGCATCCTTATCTTCTTTAGGCTTCGCCACTTTGCCGCTCATAGATCCCAGTTTGGATGTGGAATTCCCGATTTAGGCAAAAACCGAAATACCCTTGGCTGCCTGTCTTCAATGAAGTCCTTAAAGGTTCCAGGTTCTGAGATAAGGGTTCTGTCAAGAGGAAAGGGGGTCAAATATTAGAATCATATCTTCCCATGAATATGGAGCAGCCTCCAAACGGAGCACAACAAAAGGACAATGAGAGGCTTCAGTTCATGGAAACCTCCGACCATAAAAACACAAAGAAGCTGAGAACATCCTCACAACAGAACCCACCTTATCTCCTCCACGTTGTCTGTTACATCAATGCACATTGATGAAGGGGAGCGCTCCCACCACCAATCCCGTTATGAACCAATAAATAGATAAATAAATAAATCACGACCTTCTGTGACAAAAGCTGGGGGGCACAAAGCAGCGAAATGGAGCCCTGTGTTTTCCCACAGGGTCTCCAGTCTGTGGGGGGAGAAAAGTCACTACGCTGGATCAGGCTGAGAAATAACCCCTGGAAGAAAAGCCATGCAGCGCCGTCAGGTTGTCCCCGTTTTGTCTGAGGGTTTTATCTCCTGAACGCTCAGAAGCAGCAGCAGGAATCAACAGGATCCACACAGAGAGAGAAAGAGAGAGAGACGCTCCACCCGGTTCACGCGCCGCGCGTGGCTCTCCTGACCTCAGCAGTGGTGTGAAAACGAGCTGTCCCGTCCATAAATGCGCGTGAAGCCTTTATTACAGCAGGGGGCTGTGCGGCATGGCGCACACCATCTTTGCTGTTTTTCTTCCTCGGGAGCGTCAGCAGAGAGGATGCGTTGTTCCATTCACATCCAGGCTGCACGCGCACTTAACACTGACTTTATTCAACGTTTGTGACTGAAGGAGATGGCTGATTAGATTTTATAGCAGGGATCAACTTGTTTTAGTCAAACAAATAATAATAATAATAATGTAACGACCCTGTGTTTTGTTCTGCTTTGGGTCCAAGTATTTCTGTGTATTTGTTCAGTCGTACTGTGTTCTGTTGAGCTGGTGTGATTCTGTTGTCCCCCGCCCTCATGTGTTGGACTGGTCGTGGGGGCAGGAGAGGGGTAGGAGCAGGGAGGAGGGACCGGAAAAAGGGAGACGAAGAAGAAGCGTCAGAGTGTGTGTTGTTGTTAGCAGGGAGCTAGCAGTGTGTTCGCTCGCGTGTGTACCGCGTTTTCTTTTGAGGCGTGAGCTGTAGCCTCAGTGAGAACAGCTCTTCCCTGTTTCTGAATAAACCACGTTTGGCTGGACTCCGTCTGCAGTGTTGGCGTCATTACATTGGTGTCAGAAGTAAACCAACGCTATCGAGCTAGTACTACTAGCTCGTCGCCTCCGCCCGCAACATCAGCGTCATGGGCGGAGCGTTCGGCCATGTGAAAATTGAAATGGAGGGAGTAGAGGACGAGGAGGAGTTCGCTAAAATAACTCAGGCGACGGCTGCTCCGCGCAGCTCTGCAGCGAGAATGGCTGCCGAAGCAGGGCTGAGGACCGGCGGGGGAGCGGGTCCGTTGACGCCATTTTCTCCAAGCGCGCCAAAAGACTCACATGGCGGCAGCCATGACAGTTACGACAGCGTCGTCCAAAACGTCACTGTCCCGTTGAAGACGCCCAAGTACTCCGGTAGGTCCAGCTGGGAGGCCTTCCATGCACAGTTTGAGCTGCTGGCTCATGCAGGGAGGTGGACAGTGGAGCATAAAGCCCTGCAACTGGCTCTCTGCCTACAAGATGATGCACTGGACTGCCTGTTGCTGCTAGGCTCAGAGGACAGAAAAGACTATGATGGCCTAGTTGGAGCTCTAAAGAGGCGATTTGGACAATGTGTGCAACCAGACATTTTTAAAAATAAACTCTGCAACAGGAGCAGGTTGCCGGGTGAACCCCTGCGTGCTTTGGCTAATGACATTGAGAGCCTCACACGCAGAGCCTATTCACACATGCAGTCAGGGGTTCAGAATGAACTAGCAAAAGATCAGTTCATCAGAGCCCTGGCACCACCGGAGCTGCGTGTGCAGGTTCAGCTGATGCACCCCCGATCCCTGCAAGACGCATTGGACTTAGCAGTGGAGAGAGAGTGTTTGCTGGGAGTAGCAGCGGGAAACGACCTGAGAGGACAACCACCGGCATGCAGATCTGCGGAGGGGGCAGAGCTGAACCAGGAGAAACCTGCTTGGGTCTCGGAGCTGACAGAAATGGTCCGAGCGGTGGCACTGCAGTCGACGCGGGACTCCTCCGCACCCCCGGCCGTTTGTTGGGGCTGTGGCCAACCGGGACACCTCCTGAGGCGGTGTCCTAAAACAGTCAAGACGCAGGGAAACGACACGGGGTCTGCGGGGGGGAGGAATCGCAGATCCCGACCGTAGCCTCCACACCTCCATCGCCAGTGGGCGGGGGCCGACAGCTCGAACAGGGGGCCCGAGCCCAGAATCCCTCCGAAATTGACTCCGCCCCCGACCAAGCGACCGTGGTTGTGGTGGTTGGCCGCACATGTGTTGGAGACTTTTGTTATGTCCCTGTCTCAGTGGAAGTGTTCCCATGCACAGCCCTGATTGACACTGGTTCCACTGTAACACTAGTGAGGCCTGAGATGGTACCGGACTGGACTCTGATCCAACCCACCACAGTGCAGCTGCGTACAGTCACAGGGGACATGGCACCTATGAAGGGGAGGGGGACAATGACTTTTAATGTAGGTGGCCGATCTATCACCCACCCTGTGTGGGTAGCAGAGGTGCAGGACATGTGCATATTGGGGCTGGACTTTTTAAGGGCTGCGGGGTGCCAGTTGGATTTGGGTGTGGGGACATGGAGCTTCAAGGAGGGGCCTCTCATTCCACTGTTGCCCACAGCCCCTGATCACACCCCCACAGGTCCTGTGGCCTGCTACACAGAACCACAGATTGCAGCTGTCGAACACATCCCACCTCAGCCCAGCCAGATTGCTACCACCATGGCCTCCGCACATGCGAGCCCTATGCCCCCAGTGTGGTTGCCTCAGGAGACTGAAGAAGCTGCGGTGACCTTGGTGCAGAAGATCTGGGCAGAGAACTGTAGGGGTTTAGACACTCGGCACCAAGAACAACTGTTGCAGCTGCTCGTGGACTTTAAGGACATTTTTGCCCTGAGTGAAGACCAGGTGGGACGGACTCGTTTGGTGGAACATGACATCCTGACGGGAGATGCACAACCAATAAAATGTTGTCCCCGCCGGCTTCCCCTGGCCCGTCAGGAAGCATGTGACAAGGCAGTGTCGGACATGCTGCAGGCTGATGTTATCGAGCCTTCAAACAGCCCCTGGGCGTCTGCTGTTGTCATGGTGCCCAAAAAGAATGGAGAGTGGCGTTTGTGTGTTGATTACAGACCACTGAACGGGGTGACTGAGAAAGACTCATATCCACTGCCTAGGGTCGATGAGTCACTAGACCTGGTGTCCGGCTCCAACTGGTTCTCGTCTCTGGACCTTCGGAGCGGTTATTACCAGGTCCCCCTAGCAACAAGTGCCAGACCTAAGACTGCTTTTTGTACGGGGCGGGGACTCTGGCAGTTTAAGGTGCTCCCGTTTGGACTGTGCAATGCACCTGCCACCTTTTCCAGGCTGATGGACCAGACGCTGGCTGACATTCCTCGCCAGGAGTGTCTGGTGTATCTGGATGATATACTGGTCCATGGCGCCTCTTTTGCAATGGCTCTGGACTCACTCTGTAGAGTGCTGGAGAGAATTAGAGCTGCGGGCCTGAGACTCCACCCAGATAAGTGTCACTTTATGCAACAAGAGGTGTCGTTTCTGGGCCACCGAGTCGGCAGAGAGGGGATCGGCACAATGGAGGACAAAGTAAAGATGGTGGCAGAGTGGCCAACCCCCACGACTCAGAGAGATCTTAAAAGCTTCCTGGGACTGGCTTCTTATTACAGGAGGTTTGTGCGGGGGTTCGCAAGTATAGCAGCCCCCCTTTTCCAACTACTCCAGAAGAACAGAGACTATGTGTGGACTGAACAGTGCCAGGGAGCATTTGACCGCCTGCGGCAAGCTCTGACTAAGTCCCCAGTCCTCGCTCCTCCCCTTCATCCTCGACGCGGATGCAAGTGGCGTGGGGGTGTCCAGCTTGGGAAAGAAGGTGAGAGAGTGGTGGGGTATTTCAGCAGGGCCTTCAACAAAGCTGAAAGGCGCTACTGTGTGACAAGGCGGGAGCTGCTGGCGGTGGTAATTGCTCTACGCCATTTTAAGTACTACCTGTGTGGCTTGTCATTCACGATCAGGACTGATCACTCGACCCTCCAGTGGCTGATGTCTTTTAAAGAACCTGAGGGTCAGGTGGTCCGGTGGCTGGAGGAGCTGCAATCCTACAACTTCTCTGTCATTCATCGGGCCGGAGCCAAGCACGCCAATGCTGATGCCCTCTCCCGCCGGCCTTGCGCTGCAGAGGGGTGTAGTTACTGTGACCGGAGGGAAAGGTTGGAGGAGGAACAGCTGCATCGGAACCGTCGAGGATCAGGTCAGGGTGACTTGGCAATCTGCAGAGAGCTGCAGGTGGTTGGCACAGACAGTTAGAGGCACCATCAGGAACAGGACCCTGACATCCAGCCTGTGTTGCAATGGGTGGAGAGGCAACTGAAGCCGCCGTGGGAGGAGGTTGCTGGACTCTCGCTGGCAACTAAAGGGTTGTGGTCCAAGTTTGAGGCTCTGCGACTGGAAGATGGAGTACTGCAGAGGTCATGGAAGGACCCCTCCACAGGTGAGGAGCGGTGGCAGATTGTAGTCCCAAAAGGCCTGAAAGACGTAGTCCTGCAGGGCGTGCATGGAGCGTCTGGGTCTGGACATTTTGGTGTCACAAAAACTCTCCGTCGCCTCCGACAGGGGTTTTATTGGGGCCAGTGTAGGAGGGATGTGGAGGATTTCTGCCGCTGCTGTGACCTCTGCACGGCACGGAAGGGGCCGACGGGTCAGTCTCACGCCCGCCTACAACAGTTTGTTGTAGGAGCCCCGATGGAACGAGTGGCCGTGGACATCATGGGCCCCCTACCACGCTCAGACAGGGGAAACTGTTATGTCCTGTCGGCTATAGACTATTTTACAAAATGGCCGGAGGCGTACGCCATCCCTGATCAGGAAGCAGAGACTGTGGCAGATGCTTTGGTTGGGGGCCTGATTAGCAGGTTTGGGGTGCCAGACAGTATTCATAGTGACCAGGGGAGAAATTTTGAGTCACGGGTGTTTTCTGTCATGTGCAACCGCCTTGGCATCCACAAAACAAGAACGACACCATTACATCCCCAGAGCGACGGCCTAGTGGAAAGGCTCCACCGCACCCTGGGACAGCAGCTGGCCATCCTCACAGCAGAGCATCAGCGGGACTGGGACGAGCACCTGCCACTGGTGCTAATGGCATGCCGCTCAGCTGTACAGGACTCCACGGCATGCACCCCATCGCTCCTCATGTTGGGGAGGGAGCTGCGCACACCAGCCGAACTGTCCTTCGGGCGCCCGCCGGATGCACCTGATGTTCCAGCGGGTCCCGAGTATGCCCGGAAACTTCAGGACAGGTTAGAGACGGCCCATGCGTTTGCCCGGAGGCAACAGGAGCAAGCAGGCATGCGCCAGAAACGGAACTATGATGTAAGGGCTAAGGGCCGACACTTCACTCCAGGGGAGCTGGTCTGGGTGTACAACCCTCGTAGGAAGAAGGGACGGTGCCCGAAGCTGGACAGTCAGTGGGTGGGTCCCTGCAGAGTGTTGGAGCGCCTGGGGGAGGTGGTCTACAGAGTTCAGATGCCCCAAAACAGGAGAAGAGTAGCTCTGCACAGGGACAGGTTGGCCCCCTATCAAGGCAGGTCTGCACCTCAGTCCCCAGAAGGCCAATGGTCAGGGTCTCTGGTGCGTCCGCCAACCTCCCCAGAAGCCTTATCACCGACATCGAATGATGCCCCGGCCCCAGAGCCTGTAGCGCCGCTGGGAGCTCGCCCGCAGCGGACGAGGAGGGCTCCAAGACGGTTTGATGACTTTGTTTGTCCCCTCGTGGGCGAGGGACTCAGTAGTGGGGGGTAGTGTAACGACCCTGTGTTTGGTTCTGCTTTGGGTCCAAGTATTTCTGTGTATTTGTTCAGTCGTACTGTGTTCTGTTGAGCTGTTGTGATTCTGTTGTCCCCGCCTTCATGTGTTGGACTGGTCGTGGGGGCAGGAGAGGGGTAGGAGCAGGGAGGAGGGACCGGAAAAAGGGAGACAAAGAAGAAGCGTCAGAGTGTGTGTTGTTGTTAGCAGGGAGCTAGCAGTGTGTTCGCTCGCGTGTGTACCGCGTTTTCTTTTGAGGCGTGAGCTGTAACCTCAGTGATAACAGCTCTTCCCTGTTTCTGAATAAACCCCGTTTGGCTGGACTCCGTCTGCAGTGTTGGCGTCATTACCATAATAATGAACATGTTTTGGATGTAACCAATTTTTTTTTTTNGGGGGGTATAAAATGTAACTCAATGAGAATCTGTATAAATAAATGTTGAATAAAAATATGGTACACATCTATCTACAGTATATCTATCTACAGTACATCTATATCTATCTACAGTACATCTATAGCTATCTATCTATCTATCTATCTATCTACAGTATATCTATATCTATCATCTATCTATCTAGCTACAGTATATCTATATATCTATCTATCTATCTACCTATCTACAGTATATCTATATCTATCATCCATCTATCTATCTATCATCTATCTATCTATCTATCTATCTATCTATCTATCTATCTATCTATCTATCTATCTATCTATCTATCTATCTATCTATCTACAGGTAGTCCCCGACTTACGAGCGCTCTGACCTACGAGGTTCCGGACTTACGAGCTGGCGAATTTTTGGAAAAAACGCAAAAAATACTGAGTTTTTCTGTGTTTTTTCACCACAGTTCGTTAGCTAAACATGTGGACACACGTTTCCGATCATTTTTATGCACTCGTAAGCAGTTTTTCGATGAAAAACGAGTGTTTGTAGTCGCGCTAGCAAAACCGTTCCAACTTACGAGCGAAATTCCGGACTTACGAGACACGTGGCGGTCGTTCCGAATTACGAGATTTCCATGTTACGAGCAACTCGTTGTAACGGAACTCGCTCGTAAGTCGGGGACTACCTCTATCTATCTATCTATCTATCTATCTATCTATCTATCTATCTATCTATCTATCTATCATCCATCCATCCATCCATCCATCCATCCATCCATCCATCTATCTATCTATCTATCTATCTATCTATCTATCTATCTATCTATCTATCTATCGTAGTGGGCCAGACGGTGGTCTCTGATACACCTTCGTCTCTGAACTGTCCCAGTGACACCTTTTCACTGATACTTTCAGTAAAAAGACATTAACACTATTTTATTACATTTATTTGAATCAAAACACATTATTTCATAAGAGACTCTCTTTACTTTTACTTTGTTTGATTCAGATATAATCAAAGCATAACCTTGTGTTATTCATATGAACTGTATTTTTAACATGTGAATGGTCATTACTAAACTGGTATATTTTTCTCTGTCTTAGTCAAGAACTATGCCTAAAGTGAATTAATATGCCAGACTGAACTCCTCAGTTTTGTTCGAAGTTAGAATACAGTTTTAATCAGTTGTTTTATGAAGCTGGCTCCAGTCTAATCTGTTTCTCTCTCTTCATTCTGAACAACTTCTTCTCTGTTCTAAAAAAACAATCCTCTCCTCCTATCCGAGTGACCTTCATGAACTCTAAACTCCCTTCCACTGGTTCGTTTGAACCAATCGGAGAAGAACAAGTCACTGAGCTCAGATCCTTTCTTAAAAGTTCTAAGCTTTGCTGGAACTGAGAGAGTCGGTGGAGGAACTCAATCCATGAGGTTCCCCAAAAGAGCTGAATGAACGCCAGTCACATGCTAAGGACTTTTAAGAAAGGATCTGAGATATCTATCTATCTACAGTATATCTATATCTATCTATCTATCTATCTATCTATCTATCTATCTATCTATCTATCTATCTATCTATCTATCTATCTATCTATCTATATCTCTTTCTCTCTCTATCTATCTATCTATCTATCTATCTATCTATCTATCTATCTATCTATCTATCTATCTATCTGTCTATCCGTCCGTCCATCCATCCAGCCATATCTATCTAAATCTATATATTTTTTGTGTGCGTGTGTTTGTGTGTGTGTGGATTGAAAAAGACACGTTTACCATTTTTTCCATCTCTACTTTTCAATATAATTTCCAGAGAGCCATTAAAAAAACTTGAGCTTTTCAATCAAAACAGTTTAATTTATCACCCTCAGTTGTTTTGTTAATTATTGTTTAAATGTTTTTGAAAAGTTTAAGTCTTTAAGGGTTTTAAGGTTTCTGCTTTATATTAAGGTAATATTCATGTTTAATTTTTTTTCCTCTTTACCTGTCCAATGCTCTAAAATCAATGATCTATAACAGATGCACAAAACAGCTTCCTCTTTTTACAGCAATCTGCCTCAAGTATGCAAAAAATAAATAAGTGCATTTTCCAATGGATTTGTCATGTCTCCCTAGAAAAAGAGATGTCTTCTTAAGTCTCACCTAACTAGATAAATTATTCCAAGCATTTCAGCCTCCAACTCAAAAAATAAGTACAGTACACCAAACCTTCTGATAGACCAATTAAACAATCATCCAATCATTGGATCATTCATAAACTTTAACTTTCATGTCTTGCAA
>JBBPBX010009145.1:0-26396 GCA_038048925.1 Garcialebias charrua | reverse complement strand
AAACTTCATCATAATTAATGGCCAACAGCTATCAGCTGTAGATAATGAAGGATTTCGCAGCTTGATACTTGCAGCCAACGGTAAACAATCATAAAAAAGCATATTAATTAAAAATCACAAGACAACTGTATCCCTAATCATTCAACTTTATTTAGGCAGGTTAATCGGTAGCTCGCAAAGTCACTGCAGCACGCACAAGCGGCTTCATTATTCATCAGCAGTCAGAGCAGAGATCTACTTTCAGCTACCCCCCTCCTCAAAAATGGCTAAGCGTAATGTGGACGCTGAGAACAGGGGGTTTCAAGCCAGGTGGGAGGCTGACTACATGTTCACAGAGGTAAAAGGCAAACCTGTGTGTCTTCTGTGTGGAGAAAGTTTGGCTGTAATGAAAGAATATAATCTAGGAAGGCATTATCAAACGTCTCAGAAACACACAGACATAGACAAGAATATGGACACGGAACAAAGGTGGTGGAAGAATTAAAACGAGGCCTTAAGTCCAGGCAGGCTATGTTCACATATGCCAAATCACAAAGTGAGGCTGCTGTCAAGGCTAGCTTTATTGTGGCAAAAGAGGTTGCAAAATCAGCCCAGCCCTTTATAGAAGGAGAGTTTATCAAAAACTGTATGCTTTGAAGTTTGTGACGCAGTGTGCCCAGACAAAAGACAACTATTCTCAAATGTGAGCCTGAGCAGAAACACTGTTGCTGAACGTTTAGACCAGCTTTCCACCACCATAAAAGAACAGCTTGTGAGAAAGGGGAAATATTTCATTGCTGTGGATGAGAGCACGGACACATCTGACATTCCCCAGCTGTCAATTTTTGTCCGTGGAGTAGACTCCAGCCTGAGCATAACAGAAGAGTTTTTAGCATTACATCCTATGCATGGCACAACTACAGGACAATATCTGCATGAAGAGGTATCCAGATGTGTAAATGAGATGGGGCTGCCTTGGGAAAAACTCGTGGGATTAACCACAGACGGATCACCTGCAATGTGTGGGCACAAGAGTGGATTGGTGGCAAGGATGCGTGAGAGGATGCGGGAGGAAAACGTCACAGATGAGCTGAAAGATTATCACTGCATCATACACCAGGAGTCTTTGTGTGGCAAAGCCTTGAAAATGGAACATGTAATGAGCACCATAACGCAAGCAATTAACATCATCAGAGCCAAAGGTTTAAATAATCGCCAGTTCAAGGAATTTCTGGGCGAGTTAGATACAGAGTATGGTGACTTACCGTATCACACAGATGTGCAATGGCTAAGCCAGGGAAAGGTGCTGCAAAGATGTTTCAAGCTGCATGGGGAGATCTGTCTGTTCATGGAAAGCAAGGGGAAAGACACAACAGAGCTCCGAGATGAAACTTTCCTGTGTGGCGTTTCTCTGCGACATCACAAGCCATCTGAATGTAATGAATCTGCAGCTGCGGGGACGTGTCATCTCTGATATGTACAGTACAGTGAAGGCCTGTAAAAACAAGCTGAGTCTGTGGGAGACGCAGATGCGGAAAGAAAACTTAAGCCACTTTTCCAGCTGCCAGACCATGAAAGAGAAGCTCTCTACCGCTGTGTTCCCGAGTGCACAGTTTATAATGCATCCACTTTTATTTATGCATTTATCTTGATATTAAGAAACATATTTTGTTTTTAAAAACAATTAAATTTTTTTGCTGTTTGCCTGTTGAAAAATGTTTTCACTTGAAATTACTGACAAATCCATAAGAAAATATTGCTTTATTCATTTAATCATTAGGTCTTGGTTCAATAGGCTATGTGCAATCATCTCAATATGTTTTAATAAACATTGAACCAGTCCGACCCTTGGCTTGTAGCAAATTTGGTTTTTTGGCCCTTGGTGTACCGGTATTTGACTTTGACACCCCTGCAATACATGAACCAGCATATAGAGATAGATGGATTCTAAACCAACCCTGCAGCTTCAACAAAAGTGATCACACAAGAAACAAGAGTTATCATATGATATTGATCTTTGCAAAGTTGGGAAATTGTCTCATAAAACAGGCTGAGAACGAAGTCCGCCTTACAAATGGCCGTCTCAGCCTTTTATTCACTAGTGGTTGGGCGGTTTTACAACAGAACAGGTTCAGACAGTTTCAAACAATAGATGTGGTCAGTTTTGACCAAGACAGGAACAGCAGGTCTTAAAACAAAGAACTGAAACATTATTTAGTGTTTCTGTTTTTCAGTAAACAACATTCTTCTTCTTCTTCTTCTTCTTCTTCTTCTTCTTCTTCTTCTTCTTCTTCTTCTTCTTCTTCTTTCGGCTTTTCCCTTTTCAGGGGTCGCCACAGCGAGTCATCCTCCTCCACCTCACTCTGTCCTCTGCATCCTCTGTCCTCACTCCAACTACCTTCATGTCCTCTCTAACTGCATCCATATATCTCCTCTTTGGCCTTCCTCTGTGTCTTTTTCCTGGCAGCTGCATTTCTAACATCCTTCTACCAATATACCCACTGTCCCTCCTCTGGACATGTCCAAACCATCTCAGTCTGGCCTCTCTAACTTTATCTCCCAGTTGTTCAACATGTGCTGTACCTCTGATTATCTCATTCCTGATCTTATCCATCCTTGTCACTC
This sequence comes from Garcialebias charrua, assembly GCA_038048925.1. NCBI lineage: Eukaryota > Metazoa > Chordata > Actinopteri > Cyprinodontiformes > Rivulidae > Garcialebias > Garcialebias charrua. The sequence continues at coordinate 23,792 of JBBPBX010009145.1, read as the reverse complement.
CTAAGGAGAACCTCAACATCTTCATTTCTGCTACTTCCAGTTCTTTCTCCTGTCTTTTTGTCAATGCCACTGTCTCCAGACCATACAACATAGCTGGTCTCACCACTATCTTGTAAACTTTCCTTTGACCTTTGCTGACACCTTTTTGTCACAAATCACTCCTGAAACTTTTCTCCATCCGCTCCATCCTGCCTGGACTCTCTTCTTCACCTCTTTACCACATTCCCCATTTTCCTGTACTTGAAGTCCTGCACCTTTGTGACCTCTGCTCCTTGTAGCCTCACTGTTCCACTGGCCTCCCTCTCATTCACACACATGTACTCTGTCTTACTACGGCTGACTTTCATTCCTCTTCTTTCAAGTGCATACCTCCACCTCTCCAAGTTCTCTTCCACTTGTTCCCTGTTCTCACCACATATCACAATGTCATCTGCAAACATCATAGTCCATGGGGATTCCTGCCTGACCTCATCTGTTAGTCGGTCCATCACCAGAGCAAACAAGAAGGGGCTCAGAGCCGATCCTTGATGCAATCCCACCTCCACCTTGAAGCTATCTGTCACTCCTACAGCACATCTCACCACTGTCCTGCTGTCTTCATACATGTCCTGTACCAGTCTAACATACTTTTCTGCCACTCCAGATTTCCTCATGCAATACCACACCTCTTCTCTTGGTACCCTGTCATATGCTTTTTCTAAATCCACAAACACACAATGGAGTTCTTTCTGACCCTCTCTGTACTTCTCTATCAACATCCTCAAAGCAAAGATGGCATCTGTGGTGCTCTTTCTTGGCATGAAACCATACTGCTGCTCACAGATAGTCACATCTTGTCTAAGTCTTGCTTCCACAACTCTCTCCCAGATCTTCATTGTGTGGCTCATCAACTTAATTCCCCTGTAGTTGCTACAACTCTGTACATCACCCTTGTTCTTAAAAATGGGAACCAGCACACTTCTTCTCCATTCTTCAGGCATTTTCTCACCCTCAAATATTCCATTAAATATTTGAGTCAAAAACCTCACTGCCATCTCTCCAAGACATTTCCAAACCTCCACTGGTATGTCATCAGGTCCTACTGCCTTCCCCTTCTTCATTCTTTTCAAAGCTTTCCGGACTTCACCCTCACTAATCTTTCCCACTTCCTGGTCCACAGTTTCTATGACCTCCACTCTTCTTTCTCTTTCATTCTCTTCATTCATTAGCTCCTCAAAGTAATCCTTCCATCTTCCCATCACACTCTCCTCACTTGTTAGAACATTCCCATTCCCATCTTTAATAAGCCTAACCTGCTGCACATCCTTTCCAGCCTGATCCCTCTGTCTTGCCAATCGGTACAAGTCCTTCTCGCCCTCTTTAGTGTCCAGTCTCCCATATAACTCATTGTACGCCCTCTGCTTTGCCTTAGCTACTTCCCTCTTTGCTCTATGTCCCATCTCCTTATATTCCTGTCTCCTCTCTTCAGTCCTCTCACTGTCATATTTCTTCTTGGCTAATCTCTTTCTTTGAATGGCATCCTGCACTTCACTATTCCACCACCAGGTTTCCTTATCATCCATTCTCTGTCCAGATGACACACCAAGTACCTTCCTACCTGTCTCTCTAATTACTGTTGCTGTAGTAGCCCAGTCACTTGGAAGCTCTTTCTTACCACCCAGAGCCTTTAACAGCTCGTCTCTGAATTTCTCACAACATTCTTCCTTCTTTAGCTTCCACCATTTGGTCTTCTTCTCTGATTTTACTCTTTTTCTCTTCTTCGCAACAACAGTCATTCTACACACAACCATCCGATGCTGTCTGGCCACACTCTCCCCTGCCACAACCTTACAGTCTCCAATCTCCCTCAGGTTTCCTCTTCTACACAGAATGTAGTCGATCTGCGTACTCCTTCCTCCACTCTTATAGGTCACTCTATGTTCCTCCCTCTTTTGGAAATAGGTATTGACTATAGCCATTTCCATTCTCTTGGCAAAATCCACCACCATCTGTCCTTCCTGGTTTCTTTCCTTGACACCAAACCTACCCATCACTTCCTCATCCCCTCTGTTTCCTTCACCAACATGTCCATTCAGGTCTGCTCCAATCACCACTCTTTCCTCCCTGGGAATACTCTCTATCACTTCATCCAAATCTTTCCAAAATGTATCTTTCTCCTCCCCATCACATCCAACCTGTGGAGCATAACCACTGACTATGTTTAGCATCAGACCTTCTACTTCTACCTTCAGACACATCACCCTATCTGACACTCTCTTCACCTCTACTACATTCTTTGCCAACTCCTCCTTCAGGACCACCCCTACTCCATTTCTCTTTCTATCCACACCATGGTAAAACAGTTTGAACCCTGCTCCAATGCTGCGAGCCTTGCTGCCCTTCCACTTGGTCTCTTGGACACATAAAACATCTACCTTTCTTCTCTGCATCATGTCAGCCAGCTCTCTACCTTTGCCTGTCATTGTCCCCACATTTAGAGTTGCAACCCTCAGTCCTACATTCTTCACTTTCCTCCTCTCCCTCTGTCTCCTGACACGTTTCCCTCCTCGGGGTCTTCGACTAACAGTAGCACAATTTCCGCCGGCACCCTGTTTGTCAACAGCACCGGTGGCGGACGTTGTTAACCCGGGCCTCGACCGATCCGGTATGGTTTCACTTTGATGAACTCAAAACAACATTAAACAACATTATTGTGTAAGACAAATACTTTTGCAGGGAGGAACACAGATTGAGCTATGTTTGCAAAGTACGTGCTTTATAAGTTTAAATGATCACCATTAACTTACTTCTAACAGGTATACAGTATGTACCGATATTTAACTTAGTACCTACCGGTACCTAAACCTCATATTGCAGGGTAACAATACACAATATAGACTATTATGTACTGATACTGGTACCTTGTACATTCCTGCTACTTAATTTATTTACAATGTGTATGATACGGGGACTGAGCTGTATGGATTTTATACCCTGTACACACTGGTTATGTACCTAGTACTTAAATGCCATGTATCGGTTACTTTCCTGGTAGCTGTCATAAACCTCGTATTTCAAGTCAAGACAACTTATCACATTTAAAACAACATCACAACCAACATGCTGAACACTGACAACAGTAAAATAAGACAAGGGCAGAGATAAAACACCAAAAAATAATAAAACAATAAAAAACTAAATCAACTCAGTGAGAATAAATGTGCTTTTAAAGATTTAAAAAGTGAATGGGGAGTGGTGGTGCAGAGGTTAGAGAAGGTGAGCTTGTGATCGGAAGGTTGCTGGTTCAAGCCCCAGTACCGACAACATCAAAAATGTGGGTGGGTTAATTGAAGCAGTCACACCTGTCTCCACCCTTATCTGCCCCACTATGGGCCCTTGAGCAAGGCCCTTAACCCACATCATCTGCTTCCCCTGGGCACCCTAGATAGCAGCTCTGTGCTCCACACAGAGGGCTATGGTAGCTCAGTGGTCTGTGGTTGTGTCAGGAAGGGCTTCCGACGTAAAAATAATTGCCAAGTCTTCGTGCAACTTAGTTCGCTGTGGCAACCTCTGACGAAGGGAGAAGCCAAAAAATAATAATAATAAAAAAACAGAAAGTGAAGGCCTGTCTATTTCTGGAGAGCGAATAGTTTTTAATGTTTGGGAGCCATGACTGGAAAAGCTCAATCTCCTCGGAGCTTCAACCCAAAGCTGCATGTTGAAGTGACTTGTTGCCCTGTCCTTACTGGGTACTCACTTCAAACTTTTGAAGGGGTTGCATGTTCTCAAGGGATGGACTAAATATGTTTCAAGAATATGCATAGGTTGCATTATGCATTTTTACTAACTGTGTTACCAGCACTGGATCAAAAACTTTTTTATTAATTTTTTATTTAATTGTACCACAGGGATGTATGTTTTTCTGTGTTATTGCAAACCTTTAATATTGTGTTTCACTACCGTATATGATGTTGTATCACATTGTACTGTTTCCGAATGCAGTACTGTAACTCGTATTTTATTTTTTACAAGCATTCACATCCTCAGGAACAAAGTAAATGGTAAATGGACTGTACTTATAAAGCACTTTTCTATCTAATCAACATATTCAAAGTGCTTTACAACACACTCTGTGCCCTCATTTACCTCCACACGCACGCATTCAGCATCTCCACAAAGCTAATCTGAATCTGTAGAGACTAATCTGTGCTTTAGATAACATTCATAAACACATGAGACACACATCGAAGCCAATGAGGGGTTCAGCGTCTTCCTCAGGGACACTTCCAACATGTGACTACTGGTGGAATCGAACTCCCAACTATTCCATTGGAGGACTACTGCTCTAACCACTCAGCCACAGCTGCCCCCAAGTTATGTATAGAAATGCATCTATATCAGGGCGATATTATGAGCGGCTTGTATTTGATCTGTTGAGATATGTCTGGGCTCTATCATTATTTCATCTCTTCAGGTGATATGATTTGTAGCTTATAATTCATGTGACTGTCATGAAAAATAGATCATGAAAGTAATTACTCTTCACTTTGATGTAAAATTCATGAGGTACTGTACATCTGAAAATTGCCTCCTCGTTCACCAGTTAAGTTTAAAAAAACATCACATTTTAAAGATGGGTATTTTAAACCGCATCCCTCCACTTGTTCCAGAGTTGTGTCACAGGGGCAGCAGCTTGAGCAGGGAGGTCCAGACATCTCTTTCCACAGCCACCTCTTCCAGCTCTTCTGAGAGGATTCCGAGGCGTTCCCAGGCCACGCTGGAGAGGGTCTTCCCTGGGGTCTCCTCCCAGTCGGACATGCCCAAAGCACCGCCCTAGGAAGGCTTAGGGAGCATCCTTACCAGATGCCCGAACCACCTCAACTGGTTCCTCTCGATGTGGAGGAGAGCAGTTCTACTCCGAGTCTCTCCTGGATAACTGAACTTCTCACCCTGTCTCTTAGGGAGAGTCCAGCTGCCCTGCAGAGGAAACTCATTTCAACCGTCTGCATCCGCAATCTCGTTCTGTCAGTCACTACCCAGAGTTCGTGGCCATAATAACACTTAATGAGTTTTGAAAGCTTTCGTAATTTATGTTTCATTAAATTAATTTTTAATTGTATCAATGGCTGAATGTGTGAGGATGGGGAGGTACGGAGCCCCAGAAGGGACGTGGGGGATAATTTTTATTTTTATTTTGCATTCCCACGCAAAACTGTACTGTATGTAGTGTTACCTCACAGACAAGAGCAACAATGTAACAGACACCCGTGTTTGAGGTTCAGGCAGGAGTTTGCGACTTGGCGCTAAATAAAAAAACTGAATTGTATTTTGAAATCAGCCTTAAATATAAGGATATCCAGTGTGTGCTGCAGTGGTAAAATTAATTTTACATTGTATATTTCATGTTCATGCTCCGTGGATTCAGCGGTGGCTTCCTCGTTCGAGCCAATGCAGACAGCCTTATCTCAGTCTGTCACTCAGAGGAGCAATGGTTCTCTTAGGGGCCGTCAACAAATTACTGTATTTTCAGAGTAGGCCTATTTGTCAAAGTATCATAACTAAAGTTTTTTTCAGTATATTTCTGCATGGCAATAAATCATGAATTTTCTCACCATTTAAAATCCAAAAGAACAAGGTGGCACTAACACAAAAGTACTGTAACTTTATTTTAAAGCACCAAAGTTCATGCTCAATCATCCAGGTACAAAATGCAATAATGGTCAGTCAGGTCAGCTGGACAGTTTCTTTTTTGTGGAAAGACGTTTCACACTCTATTCGAAGGGCTTCATCAGTGACCAGCAAAACCAGCAAACTGGTTGTTCCACTAAAGGAGTGTACTGCTTAGTGGGGAAAACAGTTTACTTGGGACTCCTCAGACTGATGAAGCCCTCCTGAAGTGTGTGCTTAGTGTGTTTTTAGTGAATGTTTTTTCTTAGTTCATATGTTAGATCTTATTACAGTTTTTCTTCAACACAAATTTTAAAGAGCGACTAAACCCAAAATTAACTTTTTTTAGCTGATAAACTCCATAGAATGTGTATAAAAAGTTTCAGAGCACTATTTCTGTGTAAATTTTCATGTATTTGTGCGTATTAGTTAAAATCGGCAATATTTGGTCTAAAAACGTGTTCACGGTAGCCCTATGGGTTGAACAGAAGTTATTGCACGTTAATTTTACTATTAGCTCAAATTCTCTGTTGTGACATGTCTGCTCCGTTGTGACGTCACATCGTCTCCTGCCTTAATATAAAAGTGGAGCCACTCCCCCGAGAAGGTCACTCCCCCTCCAGAGTTCAGGGGTTGGATTAGCGATTAGCAACATAGCATTAGCATTGATGAGTGAAGCTGTTCCAAGAATAGCTCTTCAAACTGATGTTCACCCACCCTTACACCATCAGGGTACAATCTGTTTGGAGGTGAGTACCATTTTACACCTTTCATTCCATAATTTATCTTTTGAGTATATGACGTGTTTCTTCATGTTCCCCCCTGAGATGAGAATCTGTTCCCCCTGTGTCGGGATCCGACCATGAGGCGCATCTGAGTTCTGAAACGAGTCCACACTATCGTGTCACAGTTATAGCTCATTTTAATCGACAGCTCCTGGTGATAAATAAATAAATATAAAACCTCCACTAAATAAATAAACCTGGTCTAGAGTGTGGGGTGTAGACTACTGTACAGGTTTTTTATTTATTTATCTCCGACAGAATCTAGTCTGACAAATACAAAGTATCAGCCACCAACACATCATATATAGCCTATTTATAATTTTTATTACTAATATAGAAGGCTGGAAGCAGCTGATAGAGGACAAGAAAACTTCCTGCAAAGATAAGTGTAGGCTTTGTGGTAGGCTAAATCTCATTCAAATTAAAAATATGACTGGAGAAAAATTATTTCTAGCTGCTATTTTTTGATAGTTAATGTCTGGGTTTTTGTTGTTGTTGTTTTTTCATTATTTGAGAGAAAGGGTGCGCGCTCCCGACACAGGGGGAACAGATTCTCACGGGGGAACAGAAATTCGCACAGCACCTGCGTTCTTTTGTTGCAAATAATGTTGTGGATCAAGGTATTTGTAAAATAATAATAATAATCTGTGCAGCAGTATTTATTTTGCACTGGGTCATCTGTTTGACAGATCAACAAAGTGATAGAACAGTAATGTTTCTCAAGTATGTTTTTTTGTAAGGTGATTAAAAATGTGTTGTTGTTTTTTAGCTCCATATGAGGCGTTCCACATCCAGGGAATCTGAGCCGTGCAGCAGTCCCAAACACTCGAGACCACCTTCAGGATGCTCCACCCGCAGGATGGTCCACCTGCCATCCACAAACAAACACCAAGGTCTCAGCTGCACCCAACATTGTCGTGGATGGAGGTCTCAAGAGATGACGCAGCTCTGGCCGAGACTCTGCATCATCTTCCGCTGAATTTGAAATACATGTCACACATTTGGCACTTCGCATCTGGTTCTGTGAACTTCTTTTAGAATAGGATACCCTTTATGTAAATTACTATGTACTTGTGTTAAATTATTATTTATGTTTTCTTCTAACCCTGTGCGGACTGGGCACCTGGGTGGTCTGTAACACAGGTGTACACACCCACCTGTTCACATCTGGCCATAACCTATGTCAGAAAGGGATTTTTTTATAAGTCATAAATTCAAGTACAGGAAACTTTTAAATTTTAACGTTTCAAAATTTATGCTTCCTATAACTTTTTTAATAATGTACAATTTGGATTACTCTAATTGATTATTGCACTTTGTTTCTTTTGTTTTACAATATTTAATATTTGCACACCTGAAACAATTATAATTTATATTAAATTTAAACATTACTTTGTAAAAATTGCTGATGTAAACATGTTTATTAAATGTTTGTTTAAATTATGCATGCATCTGAGAGAAATGCAATTTCAATCCTGTGTATGTTCTGTACATATTGCAGTTTGGACAATAAAGTTGACTTTTAAATTTGACTTTGATGTATGACTTGGAAATGTATTTATCAATACAGAGGTCTGTAAAGAAAGAAATTGATTACAAAAACTAGTTGTTTATGATTCATTTTATTAACAGTAAGTTAATTCAAAACAACAAAAGTTTCTGTGTCGTGTCACGGGACACCACCTCCAGCTCGTCTGTATGGATGCAGTGGACAGAAGAGAAAGCAGTCCCAACCACCTTCAAGATGCTGCACCTGCCAGCCAGAAACAAACACCAGGGTCTCAGCTGTTTTAACATTGTCGTGGATGCAGGTCTCAGGAGAAGCAGCAGCTCTGGCCGAGACTCTGCATCATCATGGGATCGTCTTACTCTGCGTGGCTGCTGCATGGGTGCTTGAGTCGTCACAGTTCTCTGAAAAAAACATTTGAAAGGATACAGTCAGGGTCGCAAATCGCCACTATGCAGGTTATGCAAGGCATACGGGCGCTGCCCTACAGGGGGCGCCAAAACCGTCTCTAGAAAAAATGTTTTTCTAGCAGGCATCTTCTTTAACTGCATGAAATGATCAATAACAGGGAAACAGCACTGCTTAGGCGCCCCCCCCCCCTGCTCCCTCACCTCCCTCCTCCTATCTCTCTGCTCTCCCTTCACACACAGGTGCTGTGAACACGCACCCCTAGAGAACGCACACAGGCACGTTATTTATTTATTTATTTATTTTTTCACTCGTGCACTTGACTTTGGAGCGGCAGAAAAACTATCCAGGGCGCAAAACAGGAAAAGGAAGTTGTTGGAAGGATGAAAAAAAAGCCTTTCAATGTGGTTAAAAGATATTAGGTAAGTACTGTCAGTGTATGAGCAGGACAGGAGGGTTGTAAAATATTCAGGTTAGCTAAAGCTAGCCTAATAGGAATCGTCCCATATTTGGCTGTTAAATAAATGTAGCCTCCCCTAAAGACGTGATTTGTTTAATATTTTTATGAATATTTTATACATGTCCCACACATCCACACACTAAGTGTAAGAATGACCTAAATAAAACTCAGGAAACATTAACACAAGCTAAACTGTTGTGGTGGCAGTTCCCAGCTATGTTCCAGTGCTGCAATTTATACACTCATATGTACATTTATTATTATTGATTCTTTAATTAAAGATGAGTTGTACAAGTTTATGTGTGTATCAGACAAATTAGTCCTCAGTGTCACTATAGCCCTGAGACTCAAAAAGGTTGGTGACCCATGTTACCAACCTTTTTGGCAGAGGGACACTTGAGTTTAAATGTCTTATTTAATATCACTACAGTGGTGTGTGTTGTGATGTATCTGGTAAGTCAGATTAGATGAAATGTACAGTCAGTAACTGTTATCCAACAAGGAGATGATTTAAATTAAAGTTTAATTTCTATTGTGGTTTGACTGCTGTATTTTTAAACCTACTTAACACAAAATTAATGTCATTCAGCTGTGAGGATGGAGAGAAGGAAGAGAAGATGACAGAGGAATCAGGACAGACTGGGGAAGGCAACAGGTTGGTCTAATGCAGGTGGAAGTGAGGGAACAGCTACTTAATCCCAAGCAATAACATGTAAACATTATTTTTAAAAACTGTATTAAGATCTGTAATTTTTACAACTAATATATAATGCTTTTTTGACCATATGACAGTGCAGAATGCCACAGACAAAGGGTGAAGGAGACAGACACGAGGTCAGTGATAGAGGAGACAAGTGATAGCATCAGGTAGGAATAATTACATTAGGGAAGCAACAAAAACCTATACTGTATACCATGATGGTTTGAATTTCTGATGACCATTTTTCATTGTCTTCTTTCACGGAAAGTAACAGTTTAAATGTCATAAATGTTAAAACACTGACATGGACTCCAGGCTGTTAAGATTTCATATTTTCACTACATAAAATGTTGAGCACTGATTACCACTACTGTTATACATTTTTACTTTATTAAACTTCTTATTTGTTTATCATTGAAATTATCACCTGATATGATATGTAACATAAAAAAATCTGTAATATTGCTACTGTATTTTCTAAGTGCATGACTAAGGGAGGAAAGCTGTATGAGGCGGCAGGTAAAGGGAGCGCGCGGGGGGGGGGGCGCCGTTGATGTTTTCGCATCCACCTCAAAAATATGTAGTTGCGCCCCGGGATACAGTATTGTTAAATTCATTGCAATTTGTTTGGTTTGCATTGAAAAAATATAATTTCTCATAAATCTTACCAGCTGTGCTCAGTTTTGATTAGCTGACACATAGCTTAAACATATACTGTATGCACGTCCTAACAAATATATCATACAAGCTTATAGAATGTTTCTAAACACGGATCTTTGGAAAACAAATAAAATATTTTACCACTGTTTAGTGCTCATTTATAGTCAATTCAAAAAACAACGTGTGTTCAGTTCTAGGTTGCATATTAAAATTAAGCCAAAACGTCAAAAAAACGAGGGTAGATGAAATCAATATTTTAAAATAAAATATATTATGAAACGTTACTTTTGTAATGTGCTAAGTAATAAGATGTGGTGAATTAAAGTCACTGCAGCTGGACTACAACTCCGTTGTGATCCAAACAAAGACAAAAACACAACCGTACACCTCATGCCATGCAGCTAAACACAGGTTTTTCATGTGTTCAGTGTTCAGAAGCATACGCTTAAGCTGTGTGTGATTAAATACACGCAACAACATTTTAGAACTGTTATTTTAGTACAAGTTTAGGCATTTACTTACTGAAGACGCGACTATCCGCCATTTTGAAATCTAAACTTGGGGAGGGGTGAGAGTTCACCACTAGAGGGGGCGTGAACACAGGACAACCCACAACCTCCTCCCCTGCTTGACTCTCTACACGCCCATTTTGAGAGAAATTTTGAAAATGGCCTGGGGGAGGAGTTACCGTCTCAACCTGGGTTCAGTCTCACTTTAATACCATTGTTGGATGTAACTGGGATCCTGTGTACACAATTTTGTTCCACCACATGTGGAGTGAATGACAAAGAATCTTGAATCTCTGAATCCTTGAATGAACTTTGATGCTTTAAAAGAAAGTTACAGTACTTTTGAAACACAAGTGCCACTTTGTTCTTTTGGATTTTAAATGGTGAGAATAATTCATGATTTATTACCATGCAGAAATATACTGAGAAAACTTGTGATACATGATGCTGCTTTGACAAATACTCTGGAAATATATCAAAAATATTATAACAGTGTTCAGACCAAGCTCATTAGTCTGGTAATTTGTTGACCGTCCCTAAGAGAACCAGCGCTCCTCGGAGGGACAGACTGAGCAGCTGAAATCAGACTGCCTGCGTCGGCTTGAATGGGAAAGCCCTGAATCCACGGAAAATGAATGTGAAATATCCAACGTAAAACTAATTTTACCACTGCAGCACACACTGGATATTCTTATATTTAAGGCTGATTTAAAACTAAACTCCATTAAATCATGTCATCTGGACCTGTTTCTTTGAGGGAGGAACGTTGTTATCTGTGAGGTAACACTACAGTATTGTGAGGGAACGCAAAAGTAAATAAAAAAATCCCCCATGTCCCCTCCAGGGATCCGTAGGGAGGTATTGAGGATGTGCAAGGATACTTATGTGTTACGGTTGCGGGTGTACCCAGAATGAAAGACCAGAATCGAACAGAAACCAGAACTCAGAGAATAATTTACAGTGTTTATTTACAGTCAGTGAATAAAGAATGACATCCATGAGGGGGGCAGGAACACCTGAGGAGAGGAGGGGATGTTTAATGGACTGTTGTTGAATGAATAGTTGTTGTACTGAAGTAATCCTTACGATGAGAAGTCTTAAACAGAGTGCTGATGTGGTGATCCAATTCTCCAGTAATCCAAGGTAGGACCAAGCATTTGAAAAGGCAAGTGGTGGAAGGCAGGCAGCAGCTTATTGAGAGGCAGGAGGAGTTGAAGCTCATGTGGAACTCAGGCAGGGCAGGAACACGGTGAATCCAAGAACTCTGAAGAGACGCAGAGAAAAACACAATCTTAGAATCAACTAATATCAATAAAAACTGGCTAGAACACTACTACCATTAGTAGGCAATGTCCCAGCGCCTGTAGAGTGGTTCCTGGGTCTTCTTATACTCCTCCTGGGTGTTGGTTGATTAGAAGCAGCTGCTGCCAATTAGGAGTGTGAAGGAGAGAGGGAGGCAGGGTGTAGAGCAGGACTCCTACAGTACCCCCCCCTCAAGAATCGCCCCCTGGCGACCTGAAGCGCTTCTCCGGGTGAGCCCGGAAAAACGTCGAGATCAGGCTGGGGTCCAAGATGAAGGACCTCGGAATCCACGAGCGTTCCTCAGGGCCGTAACCCTCCCAGTCGACCAAATACTGAAACCCCCGTCCCCGGCGCCGTACGTCCAGGATACGGCGGACCGTGAAGGCAGGATGGTTGTCGATGAGACGGGGGGGCGGAGGGAGGTCGGCAGGAGGGCACAACGGGCTCTCTGCGACAGGCTTGAGTTGAGACACGTGAAAGGTGGGATGAACACGCATAGAAGCGGGTAACTGGAGTCTGACAGCCGTGGGGCTGATAAGACGCGTGACAGGAAAAGGGCCGATGAAGCGGGGAGCCAACTTCCGTGGGGTGTCCTTGAGCTGAATGTGCTGGGTCGACAACCATACCTTCTGGCCAACCTTGTAAGAGGGAGCAGAAGAGCGATGGCGGTCTGCGATCTCCTTATTCTTAGCAGCCGTGCGTAGCAGAGCGAGCTTAGTTTGGCGCCAGACCCGACGACATCTCCTGAAATGATGTTGCACGGAAGGAACTGCAATATCAGTCTCCTGGCTAGGGAACAAAGGTGGAGCATAACCCAGAGAGGCTTCAAATGGAGACAAACCAGTGGCAGAAGAAGTGTGGGTGTTGTGGGCATACTCCACCCATATGAGATGCTGACTCCAAGAGGACGGATTGTCCTCCACCACACACCTGAGAGCAGCCTCCAATTCCTGGTTGGCCCGTTCAGCCTGACCATTAGACTGAGGGTGGTATCCAGAAGTCAAGCTGACAGAGGCCCCCAAGGAATTACAAAAGCTTTTCCATACCTGGGAAATGAATTGGGGTCCCCTGTCAGAAACTATGTCCGATGGGATGCCGTGAACCCTGAAAACTTGTTGAACCAACAGCTGGGCCGTCTCCAAGGCTGAAGGAAGCTGGGGTAGTGGAACGAAATGAGCTGCCTTGGAGAATCTGTCAATGACAGTGAGAATAACAGTATGTCCATCAGAAGGGGGCAAACCAGTGACAAAGTCGAGGGATATATGAGACCAAGGACGGCTAGGGGTAGGAAGCGGCTGTAGCTTCCCAGCTGGGGGCTGGTTACCAGTTTTACTCCTGGCACACGTAGGGCAAGCAGAGATGTAGTCCTTTATGTCGACATTCATGGAAGGCCACCAGAAGTGCCTCTTCGTAAGAGCCAACATGCGTGCCACTCCTGGATGGCATGAAAACTTGTGAGTGTGGAGCCAGTGGAGTACCTTAGCCTTGACACTGGAGGGTACAAACATAGTGCCGGCAGGGCCTGTCCCCGGGTCAGGTTCGGTCTTCTGAGCCTCAAGAATGTCTTTGTCGATGGACCAGGTCAAGGAACCGACCACACAAGATGAGGGTAGGATGTTTGGTTCAAGGCCCGTCTCCTCTGGTGGTGCAAATTGTCGGGACAGGGCATCAGGTTTCACGTTCTTGGAGCCAGGTCTGAAAGTCAACACAAAATTAAACCTCGTAAAGAACAGTGACCACCTAGCCTGTCTGGGGTTCAATCTCCTGGCCTCTCGGAGATAGGTGAGGTTCTTGTGGTCGGTCCAGATGAGAAATGGTACGTCAGTGCCCTCTAGCCAGTGTCGCCATTCCTCTAAAGCCAACTTGACTGCGAGAAGCTCGCGGTTGCCAACATCATAGTTCTGTTCTGCAGAAGAAAGGCGTCGAGAAAAGAACGCACAGGGATGGACTTTGTTGTCCATAGGTGATCTTTGAGATAAGACAGCTCCCACACCAGTGTCTGAGGCATCAACCTCCAGAATAAATTGTCTCTTAGGGTCAGGGTGGCAAAGAATAGGAGCAGATGAAAAAAGTCTTTTAAGCTCACCAAAAGCCTCTTCTGCCCCCTGAGTCCACTTAAAAGTCCGCAGAGTGGAAGTCAGCTGGGTAAGAGGGGCAGCGATCCTGCTGTAGTTCTTGATGAACCTACGGTAAAAATTAGCAAAACCCAGAAATCTCTGCAGCTGCTTACGTGTCTCCGGTGTTGGCCATTCCACCACTGCCTTAATCTTGTCGGGATCCGTGCGATACTGTCCTCCTTCAAAAATAAAACCCAAAAAGGAGACTGATTGAACATGAAAGTCACATTTCTCAGCTTTTACATAAAGCTGATTCTCATATAATCGTTGAAGAACGGTCCTGACATGGTGAATGTGTTGCTCTTCATCTTGGGAGTAGATCAGTATGTCATCTAGGTACACAAACACAAAAATATTCAAGAAATCTCTTAAAATGTCATTGACCAATGTCTGGAATACTGCTGGGGCATTGGAGAGACCAAAAGGCATAACTAGGTATTCAAAGTGGCCCAGGGGAGTCTTGAAAGCCGTCTTCCATTCATCACCTTCCTTAATTCGAACGAGGTGGTAGGCGTTACGGAGATCCAATTTTGAGAATACTTTGGCTGAGTGTAATTGTTCGTGGATAGAGTCTATCAGTGGTAATGGATATTTGTTCTTGACAGTAATTTCATTTAATCCCCTATAATCTATGCAAGGGCGTAGAGTCTTGTCTTTTTTAGCCACGAAGAAAAACCCTGCCCCAACAGGAGAAGTAGACTCTGTGACCCGAGATTGCACCTTTGACACAGCAGTGAAACACAGTTTAACTCTCACAGAATAACACAGCTTAAAAGCACACATCATGAAAATGACAAAAGTTATTCTTTTGATCACATCAGCCTAAAATCAAAGATAGAAATAGTCTCTTATTGGTGACTATGTTATCAGATTATAGCTAAATGAATAATTTTGTAGTAAATGTCTTGCTTTACTGAGAGGTCAGTAAAGGTCATCACTGGACAGTTCAAAAACCTTAATTTGACCCTGGGTAGGTCCACTACATCTCCCCCCTTTTGGAAGCCATCGCCAGTCCTTGGGGATGGGGTCCAACACGAAAGGAAACCTTGAACTGTCTTTGATCTTGAAGTAATCCAGCAAGTGGAAAAGAAAAAAATCAAAAATTATAATCCCATAAAGTTTTTTGAAATTCCATACTGTTCGGAGGTAATCCCATTGCGAAAAGCTTTTAATCCCTTGGAAAACTGAGTCTGTTAACTCTTGGCAAACAAAGTCTGTGATCCCTTGGAAAGCAAAGTCTTATAATCCACAGCGGTAATTCCACAGCAGTAAATCCACAACGATTAGTTTTGTTGATTGATCAGCACCAATTGTTTTTATCAGCATGTAGAGGGGATCCCTCGATTGACGCAGAGGAAGCGACCCTTGGATGAAGGTTGAAGACCAACGTTGAAGTAGCATGTCCCCACATCGAAGGTTGAAGGCTGGTTGGTTTCCAGTCCGTGCCACTCTGGTTCTATGTGTCATGCATTTATGTGGTTTTTAAGGTGGGCTTATGATTGGGATTTTACATTAAGCCTTACCTATATGCACCTGGTATGTAAGCTATCATGGTTTAGATCAGCTATAACTACCAATTAAGGGGTGGATCAATTCTGTAAAATTAGATATAGGGATCTGTACCTATAAAATTTTGGAGGGCTTCTGTAACGAAGGCCTCTAATTCCAAACTATTCCTCCATTCATTACTTAGTTTAGGTTAAACTAAAATAAAAATGAAATATAGTTTGATCTAAATGTCTGTTGTCTTTTAGACGAACGACGTAGGATTTGGTATTCCTAATAAATTTTGAAGTCTATGGCGAGACTCATCAAAATGAATAGACAATCTAGAATAGAAACGATCGAATCGGTTCAATTTAGAAATTGTGAGGTCAATGTAGTTTATGGTACCTTGAGTAGCTTTAAACTACATTGACTCTTCGACGATTGAGATTTAACAAAACGAACTGCATGTTGGCATAGTTAAATCCATATCATTCATTAACCAATGTTAATACAAAACCTTTTTGGCTGGGAGTGTTCAGAACCAAACAATATCTCAACTAATGACAACAGTAATGACTAAACAACAAGGAAACAACGTTTCACTGCTTCGACACACTCTTGTCGTCAGATTCCAAAGTGCAACACACAAGAAAAACAGGTCTCAACTTTATGACCGAGGTCAAATTAAATCTCGTGGATTTAAACGGTTGTTAAGGTTAGTTTTTTGTTGTGGGTTTTAGGCTTAGCGTTTCTAAGTTCAAATTGGACAATGCGACTTATAGGGTGGGAAATATGGTAGTTTAAACCTGATTAGTTTATTTACTAACTTGTGTTTGGACGACCTTATTATCCCATGAAGTCGGTGAGTTTGTGAGATCTTTGTCTTTTGTGGAGTCATTGAACGCCTTGTAAGGTTTGATCTGATTTCGATGTACCCATTTAGCAATTGGCTCTTTGCGGCCTTTGCTGATTTTGATTTCGTAGACGACTGAGGACACTTTGTCTGTTATCAGATGAGGTCCAGTCCACCTGGGCATTAGTTTGCGGGCGAGAGTTCCGGTCTCGGACCCTCCTTTCCCGGTTGCTGGGGCGAACGTATAGTACCAGACTCTGTCTCCCACTTGGAGTTCATTGTGAGAGGCCTTCTGGTCGTAGTACGCCTTACGTCCTTCAGCGGATTTTTCCAGGTTTTTCTGGGCGAAAGCAAAAGTGTTTCTGAGGTGTACATTCAAATCTTTCATGTATTGTTGTGTGGTGTAGGCTGTCGCCATGGCGGCGTCGCCTGGTTGGTACAACAGGTGTAGAGGGAGAGTCATTTGTCGACCGGTCATCATCTCGAAGGGAGAGATGCCAGTTGATGTGTGTGGAGTGGCTCTTATGGCCATGAGGACCAGAGGGAGTTTCACGTCCCAGTCCTTGTGGTTTGCAGCCACGTATTTCTTCAAAATACTCACCACAGTTCTGTTTGCTCTCTCTACTTGGCCTGAAGCCTGTGGGTGGTAGCCGACATGAAAGTTAGCCTTGACGCCTAGCGTCTTCCACAGTTCTTTCATCACTTCACCTGTGAAGTGTGTACCTTGGTCTGAGTTCACCCGAAGGGGAAGTCCAAACCTTGAGAATATATGATTCATTAACAACATAGCAGTGGTTTGTGCTGTGTCGTTAGGAGCTGGTAGGCATTCTACCCATTTGGTGAATGCACAGGTTACCGTGAGAAAATATTTATTTCCTCTAGAGCTCTTAGTGAGTGGTCCAACCCAGTCGATCTGGAGGTCAGACCATGGGAATGCAATGCCTCTGCTTTGCAGTGGTGCTCTGTGAAGTGGTCTGGTTGGCTGAAACTGGCCACAGACCACGCACCCTTCAATGTAGTCCTTGACATCCTTCTTCATTCCAGGCCAATAGGCAATTTGTTTTAATGCCGTCAGCGTGGCTTTATCTCCTTTGTGTCCTGCGGACGGGAGATCATGGGCATGAACTAACATCACCCCCCTTTGGTCATGGGGAACCACGAACACAGGTGAGGACGTTGGTCCATGAGCGAAAGTTAAGATGCCCTTGATTAGTTTTAGCTGTTTGCGCAGCTGATAGAGGACCTTAAGGTCTGGATCGGAATCCAGGTCGTCTTTAGACGGACTATTTTTGTTCGGATCAGTCAGGTACAGTATCATGGAGTTGATAGCAGGATCCGACTTCTGTAGTTGGATGATGTCTGGGTCAGTCAGTGCAGGTCGTACAGAGACTGCGTTGTCAGCAGGTCTGGCTGCGGCCTGTGCACGTGTGACTGCCATAACTCTGACTGAAGGTTGTGTTGGCAGAGTCTCGATTAACCAGGAGGGGTCGAAGGACCATAGAGGACCTTCGTCGGCTCCTTCTTTGGCTAAGGAGTCTGCAATGTCATTGTAGTGCTTGTCATCGCCTGGGACTCTAGAATGCCCTGGAACTTTCTTCCAGTAGATCTGTAAGTCGTGTGATGTCACCAAGTGATCACACGCTATGAAAAGCTCTTTGTGTTTGACCACTTTTCTGTCGCTTGTTAGGAAACCGTTCTGTTTCCACACAGCGAGGTGACAAGCGAAACTCAAACGAGCATAGTTAGAGTCAGTGCAGATGACTAGCGTCTTGATAGAGCGTTCTACTACCATCTGGAGAGCTATTAGGATTCCTGCAATCTCAGCGTACTGAGAAGTCTGAGATCCTAATTTGTAGCTGAAAGTTATCTGCTCTCGGTTTTGGAGGAGGACCCCTCCAACACCTGCTCTGCAGATCTTGTCGCGGAGGAATGAAGATCCATCCACGTACAATGTTGTCATATCTTTGCAGATATTGTCATCAAAGAAGTGGTGATTCGGGTCTTCAGTTACTGGGGGTTTTACCTCAACCGGCGGCTGGGTGGCTGGTACATCTTGTGTACACTTCTGGCAGATTGCCAAGTCCGTCCCCAGATGAGACTTCTTGTTTTGACCATAACGTATGTCTAGGTTAAAACTTTGAAGCGCCATGAGCCACGTTGCAACACGTGAGTTTGTCACCACACCATCTCTGATGCGTTCACTGTTAAGAAAGGTCACTGGCTGGTGTTGTGTTTCCACAATGATTTTCTGTCCACCAATGTAGCTGGAGAAATGTTTAACTGCCCACACTGTGGTCAGTAAAGCTTTCTCACAGTCTGAGAATCTCAACTCGGGGCCTGCCATCGTTTTGCTGGCGTAGGCTACCACACGTTTGTCTCTGTCGTGTATCTGGTACAGACCCGCACTTATGCAATGAGCTGAGAAGCCCACTTCCAAGTAAAACTCTTTGTTGTAGTCTGGGTAGACTAAACAAGGGGCTGACTTGATCCTGTTTATAAGAGCGTCCATTGCCTGTTGCTGTTTGTCAGTCCAAACAAATGGTACGTCTTTTTTAAGGAGTTCAGTCAGTGGTTTCGCAAGGTCCGCATAGTTCTCGATGAATTGGTTCGAGTAGTTACACACGCCCAGAAAACTTTGTAGTTCTTTGAGATTGGTGGGGACTTTGAGATTGTCGAGGCCTTGGGTGCGAGTCAGCTGTGGTTGTACTCCGTCAGGACCTACAAGTAGGCCAACGTAGTCCACTTTGGTTCTGCACCATTGGCATTTTGACAGTGATATTTTAGCACCAGCAGTTGTCAGCTGATTCAGAACGTGGTCGATCTCAGCCAAATGTGAGTCCAGTGTTGGCTGCCTCAAAAGGACATCGTCCACGTAGATCAGTGTTCCACGCTCGTGGGCGTCTGGACATGCTTTGTTCAAGAAGATGTTGAACTCTGCAGGTGAGTTAGCGTAGCCAAAGGGACACCTGTTAAAGGTGTATTGACGGCCACCAAAAGTGAAAGCTAGTTTGTACTGGTCCTCGGCGCGCACAGGGATGGTCCAAAAACCAGAGGCGACGTCGAGGGTCGAGAAGTACTTACCATTGGTGACCTTGGGCAGTTCCTGTTGGAGTTGCGTCATAGGCCATCTGGATAAGGGAACTTGTTTGTTTAGCTTTCGGTAGTCTATAGTGAGTCTCCACTTACCATTTGGTTTTAACACCGGCCATAAAGGCGCAGAGTAAGTGCTGTTACAGTATCGGATGATACCTTTTTCTAACAGGTCATTAATGATTTCTCTGATAGGTTGATGTGCTGCCAGAGGAATCTTGTACTGTCTGACAAATGCAGGGGGAGCATTAGGCGGGGTTGGGATGCTCACTGTGTGGAGCGTGGTCAACCCACAATCCATCGAGTCAGTTGAGAATGATTTCTCATATTTTAGAAGAACTTTGCGAAGTTTGTCCCTTTCTTCATCAGTTTTCAGGGCGTCGGCTTGGGCGACCACCTGGTCAATCTGTGAAGCAACTGAGAGGGGTTCTTGCTCTTTGGGGAGCTCCAGTGAGTCCCCTTCAGTGTCGTAAAACCTGTCAACAGGTAGTGCACTGTAAGTTTGGGGGCATAGACTGTCTCCTTTGTTGAAACCGAACCTGCGGACAGTGTCCTGGTCGGACTCACTGGGGGAGAAAAGAGCTATGGCCTGTGTTGGTTTCGTGAACAAGACTTGCCCCGTGTGTTGATATGGGATCAAGTTCTCTGGGAGTCCTCCCAGAAATGGAATGCTTAGCTCAAAATCATGAAAATCAGTGGAGATCAACCATCCTAGCTGTGTGTTTTTTGGGATCAGTACCTCTTCTGTGCTTGTGTTGCACACAGCAACAGTCGTGGTTCTGCAGTCGAGGGTCACTTGGCATGTGGCCTCCATGGACAGTCCTAAGTTGAAAAACATAGGAGATGGTTGAAAGTATGCCTGTTTTGTGCTAATAGCTTGTCCTTTCATGATGTGACACATCACTGGCTTGTTCATAACCTGTGGTGGTACCGCAGTGTTATGGCTGTTAGCAATCTGACAGACCTCTGGAATGGTCTGTCCAGCCTTAAGGTTCTCTGTTGTTAGCACAGGAGAGTCCTTTGTGGCTGTGTCTAGTGACCACAGTACATTGTTGTTGATGTCCACTCGGACACCTAACCTTACCAAAATGTCGGAGCCTATGTAGGTTGCATGTGGTAAGTTCGGGACCACGAGGAACGGGTGATCCAGTACTCGTTGGTTCCAGATCAGTTTCAGGTCAATGATCCCTTTTGCGGTCATTACCTGTTTATCGTTGGGGTCCAACGAAAAGCGGAAAGCCTTTTTGTTCATTTCTAGACCCAACTGTTTTTTAACCAAGGTTCCATAGAAAGCTTGGCTGATCGCTGATTTCTCCGTCCAAGGAGACAAAACAGCATCATCGGTGTGGGATCCTTGGATCTCAACACCTTTGACTACCTGCGGTAGGTAGTGTTCAGTGAGTGCTGACTGTTTCAGCTCGCAGAGGAGGCTCTCTTGTTGGGCCTTTTCTGCCTCACCTGTTGCTGAAGGTTCACTTACCGGGATTGTGCTCTCGTTGGAGGACCCCTTTGTGCCTTCCGCGGTACCTGCTGTTAGACAGTCAGTGTCACCTTGTGTAGGCATATCGATTGGCAGTGGTTGGCTCACTCTGGTCCACATTGTTTGATCGCCATAATCTATAATCGCGTCGAAGCGGTTTATAAAGTCTTGGCCAACCAAAAATGGGAATGAGTCAATGGTGGACACGTGTACCGGGTGGTATAGCGTCATTTCACCAATCTGCATATGAACCATGGCTATAGCTGTAAGGGTTGTACTCGTCTCTGAGAGTCCCTGTAGTACTACAGCACATTCTTTGAGGGGTATTTCCCTGTCAACCCCGCTAGCGGCTATCCTTAGCTCCTTCAACAGTGTGGGAGACATAATGGTTATGTCAGCCCCACCATCCAGGAGGGCCTCTTCTGTGAGGACCCCTTCTAAAGTGATTGACAGGTAAGCCTTCTTAGCGGGCCCCTTCCTGATAATGTTACACAGGAACCTATCAGGTTTTTTCCGACGTGTGTTACGTCTACCATTGTCTGTGTGAATTTCATTCACCTGTACTGGTAGTGCAGTCACACATGGGTCTGAGTGATCGGTCTGTGACGAGTCATTGTCTTTGGTGAGTGCGCTTTCCCCCCCTTTTTCTGATGAGGGGCTCTCGGACTCTGTAACAATGATGTCATGTTTACAGTCAACATCTTGTTGACTGTCTATACCCTGATTGTCAGCATCCTGACCATCAGTATCTTGGTGACTGTCAGCAATCGTGGCATTGCTGTTATTTGTGTGTTCTGAGTCACTATCAATGATAGTGCTACACATCACACCAGGTTTGTTTTCCTTGTTTGTTTTTTTCAAACTTTCTAACAACCGACGTATGTTCTCCATCTCTTCTGAAGACAGAGGTTTAGGGCCTTTTTTCTGGAACTTCTGTGGGTTTTTCCTCGCCCCAGACTGTTCAGTTTGAGGTGCAGGATCTGGCGCATTGCTCGGGGGTCCTCTCTGGGACCGCCCTCTTTCATATGAGTCTCCTTGGGACCCATATTTCTTTTTCTTTTGGAAAGCCTTCCTTTTTTGATGGGGTTCTTCCTCTTGATGCGGCCTGTACCACTTGGGGTCTCTGGACCCCTTTTGGTCTTTGTTCCAGCGGACACCTTCATTTTGCGGTCTGTCAGGTTGGAAATTTTGCTTATTCTCGGCTTCCTTAAAAGAGTGAGCTGGCGCTCTTGCTCCTTCAAGGTCTAGCGTTTGGTATTTGACCTTTTCACCAGGACACACTTCAAAGGGTGTTTTGTTTGGTGTGCGACCTGTAAAAACATCTATCGCGCACTCTCTTATGTCTTCGATGGACCTCCGTTTATAGTTTGCGCTGACATGTACTTTCTCTCTTATGTCAGGGCAGAGGTTTTGGCTGAAAATATACTTAAACCCTACCTCCTCCTCCATTTCAGGTTCGCATCTGTCCCCGAAATAGGCACGGAATATTCGGTCATAATATGACCTTGGGTGTTCATTCCTACCTTGCTTGATGTTAGCTGCTGTTATGATGCCATCGGGCCCCGTGCAAGGAGAAAACTCCCTTATCAGCGCAGCACAGAGAAGACTGTAGTCTTTCATCACTGCTTCTCGTTGACGCTTCATAAAAGCATGCACCGTCCTGTCCGATGTTAACCTTAACAGACAGATTCTATCATCATCTGTAGCTTCTGGGAAGCGTTGAAGCTGGAAATCAAGGTCCTCGAGATAGATCTTGGTTTCGTGTGAGCCCATTGGGCCAGGGGCGAAGGTTTGAATGCTTTTCGCCATATTCCGTAGTTCAGCCATTGATAGAGGTATTTGTGGGTTATTATCAGATCCACCCACCGGTGCATCCGGTGGGATTGTCGGTTTTAGAGGCCCTAAGGGACGGCGCGGTGGTGTTGGAGGGAGTAGTGCATCTGGCATGGGCGGGGGCGGTGGAGGAGGGAGTAGGTCATCAGGTATGGGAGGGGGCAGCGGAGGCGGTGAGTTCTCAAGGTGTTTACTCATGAGACCCAAACATTTTCTCTCTTCTTCAAAGAGTTTGTTCATTGCTGATGCACGCTCTATTTTGACAACTATTCAGTTGGACTTTTAACCCATCATTTTCACGTTGTAACATCATGTGCTGTTCTTGTGATTTTCTATAATCTTCTTGCAGCCTTGTGTACCGTAGTGATAATGATTCCAGGGTGTCCGTGCATTTTTCCAGCGCGTCTCGTGCCTCCCCACAATCCGCCTGAAGCGACTTGTATTGATGGTAATACGTATCCTTCTCCACCACACATTTTTCCAAATCATCTTGTGATTGGTCAAAATCCCTTTTTAACACTCTGCATTCTTCGTAGAGACTACGCGTTTGTTCAGCGCTGCCAATACTCGACTGTGTTAAACTCTTTACCTCCTGCTGTAAAGCGGCAACCTCCATTTGTGCTGTTAAACATGATGTAGAGACAGCCCGGCGTACAGCAGTTTCAAAGTCTAGCTTGGCCTTTAACAGAAGGCTTAATTTAGCCAAACGTTTATCTCTGTCTGCTTTCTTTTCAGCCGTTGTGGTTCCAGCTGTTACAGTTTTTAATGCACTGTCCACATCTGCTTCCTCCATCAACTGTGTCTCTTCATGGTAGTTTGTGATGGGCCCTGTGAGTGAAAATAAGGCACATTCGATCCAATCTGCTTTGGTCGGGTCGTGGCCTTGAGGTGGCACAGGCTGCCCTGTATCAGAGGTGTCAGGGGTCTCACCCTCTGTGCCTGCCATCTTTTATC
>JBBPBX010009144.1:40971-52413 GCA_038048925.1 Garcialebias charrua | reverse complement strand
TGTTTTAGTGTTTTAGTGTTTAAATGGTTACTGTTGCACCGTGGGACTGAGAGAAACGCAATTTCAATCCTGTGTATGTCCTGTACATATTGCAGTTCTGACAATAAAGTTGACTTTGACTTTGACTTTTTGACTTTGAATAAGGCAGTTTTGCTTACATAGATCTGTTTTGAACCACAGCTAAACTTTTTTTGTGAAGCCCACATTCTTAAACGAAGCCATGGTGTATTTCTTAAATACTGTCCTTTCAGTGTTGAGTTTGACCCATATTTTCAGTCATGGTTTGTCTTGTTAACAACATGGCAGCTCCAGTGAGAAACTCAAGTCCAAACTGCACCTTTAGGTCAAATACATTTGTGGTTTTATCCTGGTACCACAGTAGCAGACTTCTTTTTGCTGAGTTTGCTTTTATATATGAAAACATAATAATAATAAGCCACCATAAACCCTCATGCATGGGTGCAGTCATTTTAACTTTTCCATATTAAGAAGGGCTCCATTATGTACATCTGCTGACTGAGGAAATGATGGAAATGAGAACCCAAAAATAGTAGCTCACAAATGAAGGAAATGGTCGATTCAGATAATGGGATGAGGTTGATGCCAAGGCCTAGAAAGAACCATACTGTTGAGGTGAGGTCATTGGTGGAAAAAAAGAAACTATCCCCCACCCCATCGCTTAACCCTCTTGGTATTTTGACAATAAGTGTTTTTTTTACCCCTGGTGAAGGTTTTAAAAGCTGTGGATTGCAATGTTATTATGGGAAAAACAGGATTAATTTCACGTTGTAGGATCCACTTACAAAATTCAGCCATGTTTCTTGTATTTTTCATTAGAACGTTTAAAAGTAGTAAAAACTGATTAAAGGACGTTTTATTTCGGCCCAAGGGCTCTGTGACGTGGCATGTTGTCAGAAGTTTTTTTTTATTTATTTTTTATTTTTATGAAAATGCGAAAGGTCATTTTGTGGATTGGGTGAAAACTGGGTGGAAACTGTTTTTGGAACACAGAGATGAATTCCTCTAAGGGCTGAAAACCATTTCAACAAAAAACACAGTTTGAGGTGTTTACATTGACTGACTCGCACTCGGCTGTGATGAAAGGGATCGTTTCAGGTGTGAAGCGGGGACTATAACAGGGCGAGGAGATGAATGAAACATTTGTACCCCCACATCAACAGAACCATTGACGGCCATTGATGTTGTTTTAGTCTCCATAAATAGAACGAGTAAACATGACATCATTTACCCACTTTAGAAACTGCACTTCAAGCTGAACCAGTGTGACGACAAGGTGGTGTGACATCTTCAACAACAAGTCATTTTGCACTTTTTAACCTAATATGGCAATAATGTGGGAGTGGTGGCGCAGAGGTTAAGAAGGTGAGCTTGTGATCGGAAGATCGCCGGTTCAAGCCACGGTACCGACAACATCAAGAATGTGAGTGGGATAAGTGAAGTAGTCGCACCTATAATGGTAAATGGAGCTTACTTATATAGCGCTTTCCAGCCCCCTATGAGGGGTCCCAAAGCGCTTCACAGTACCAGCCATCCACCCATTCATACACACATTCATACACCGGTAGTGGTAGACTGCCATGCAAGGCGCCATCCAGTCCTACCGGGAGCAACTCGGGGTTAAGTGTCTTGCCCAGGGACAAAACGAGGTATGCAGTGACCGGGGATCGAACCCCGGACCTTCCGGTCCTGAGCCGGCTGCCCTGCCTCTACACCAGGGGTGTTCAGACTTTTTCAGCATGCGAGCTATTTTTGAAATGATCAAGTCAAAGTGATCTACCTACTATAAGGCCCCGTTTACACGAAAACAACCTGTGGAAACATTAGTGATTTTTCAATGTTTATTGGGGGTAATAAACAAAAAATAAGCTGGTTTACATGAAAAATGCTGTAGTTTTCATGTCAGTTGAGTTGCCAGATAAGAAATTATGAACTATAGTACAGTACTGTGGCTTTAAAATTATAGTATTTTGACCTAAACTGTTGTGTTTGCTGTGTAAAGATGTTCTAAGATTAAATTCAATTCAGTTTATTTATATAGCGTCAATTCACAAAAGAAGTAATCTCAGGGCACTGAACAAACAATTTTTTTATGTCATGCTGCGATCTACCAGTACTACCTCAGAGATCTCCCAGTAGATTGCGATCTACGTAATGAGCACCCTTGCTCTACACCATCTCGGCCCCTTGTGGTAGCTCGGTGGTCTGTGGTTGTGTCAGGAAGGGCGCATCCGGCGTAAAAACAACTGCCAAGTCTTCAGACAACTAGTTCGCTGTGGTGACCCCTGACGAAGGGAGAAGCCGAAAGAAGAAAAAAAAACTAATATGGCAATGAAAGGGCATAAACAGTCCAGTTTTATGTGGTTGAATAATTTAAAAAAAGAACTTTGTCCTGTTCTAATTGAGTCATTCCCTCCTAAATAAATTGAAAAACACAGATTATGAAAGGAGGCATATGCAGTGTTTAGTCAAAATGAAATCCTTATTTAGTGTCGATCTGCTTCCCCTTTTCAGCTTGTTTGTCTAAACTCAATGTTGCCATAGTAACCATGAAACACGGATGCTAAGGACAACAAAACAACAAGACGCACACCAGTTTCCACATGGCTGATTGCAGAAAACGAATCCGCTCTGTCGTTCAAACGTTCCCAGCGGTTGTTTTTGCTTCTTCAAGAAGGAAGGAGCAGGTTAATGTTTTATAGGTCAGACAGCCCCTGACAGATTTAAGTGTAAAGGGGAGGGGGGCTGTGGAGGATTGTAGCTGGAAAAGCTGTCTGGTCTGGGTCTGGCTCGCTTCCTGATGGTGACTCATCAGACTAAATTGGGGGTGGGGGTTCCTCACCATGCGATTGTTGTTGTGCTCATTCTCCCCTTATGCCAGTGCCACCTTCGTCCTTTCATTCTTTAATCGTTTCACCACCGGTCTTATCTTTCCCTCTAACCCTCTGCTTTCACTTTGACGCTGCAACCAGCGACCTGTCCTTATACGGTCTGGTAGGAGCTGTTGACAGTCCCTACTGTGAACAGGCTCTCCTGGGTGGGGGGGGGACTGTAGGTGATTCCCAGTGATCCCGCTGCACTGACAGATGTAGATACCATATAGGAAGGCAAACAGGATGCAGATTTAACCAAACTTTCCAAAGGTTGTTCTTTCTTTTAAGTTGTTGGCCTTTTTTAGATTGATGTTGGGATCATGTTTTGTTTGGGAGGAAGACGCTTATTAAAGAATGCCTCTCTTGGCAGAAAAGCCCTGTACGTTTTTCACTGTGGGCTTTTACATGAATTTAGTTTGCCTATACAGTTTTTTTTTATTTTCAGCCATGTTTATTATCTGATTCAGCTGGTTATGTCACAAGATTTTTTTTTCTTCTTTTACTGGTAAATGACTTGTTTTCGTTTAACCTTAGCCTGAGCAAGGAGATGGAAGAGGTGCTAGCTTATCTTATCTTGTCTGACCTCACTAATTACAGACCAGCTGTCCTGTCACTGGCACACCTAAATACTCATACAGACAGCTTTTAGTCCCCACTAGTTTGCTTACTGCCTCAGGGTTAGAGTTCAAGGGATAGTTCAGACCTTTTGAAGGTTCTGTAGGAACTATATAAACAATTGGAATGACCTCAGTTTGAAGTAATGACTACAAATGCAGGTAAATTAATATCTGTCTCTCAGGCAAACTGCAGTTGTTTTGCATGAAAGCTTGGACATCTAAGAACAGTGACTCGGGAGAACTACATGCTATCGTAACCATTTTTATTCAGCCTGTGTGCCTCGGATTTCCAGTCCAAATTAGAAACTGTCTCCGCAAAGTCAGCCAAATCTGCCTACGGGAAACGAATGGAGCAATTTGGGTCATGGTGAGGAAACAAACACATCATCCTGAACGAGAATAAGACAAAGATGAAGACAAGTTTCCATCTGTGCCACAGTCTGGTATGCTGCTTGAGTTGATTGTGGGATTATATAGGTTACTCAGAAGTCTGGACAACTTTAAAAACATCCAAACAGCAAGTTTTTTTAATTACAAAGTGTCTTCAGTCAGAGAAACAGCTTCTTTTGTGTAAGAACAGGAACAGGGAGACATTCCTGACCTCTAGGTTACACAGTGTTTTTATGTCAGGAGTGCCTACTTAAAGTTAAAATCTATGTTTCCTTTATTATATCATCAACATTATACAAGTCTTCTTTGAGGATTATTAAAATTTCACTTGTTCTATTCAAATATAACTTTTCTGTAAATTTCACCTGGTTTTAAAGAGGTGATAACATGCTCCGTGACATTAATGTACAGTGCATGTGTACTCTCTCAGCCATCTTTCAGGTTTTGTTCATCCTGTCTAAGATTTCATGTACGGTAACTTCTTATCAAACTAAAAATATACCATAAAAGTTTTTTAAGGACTGTTTTTATTGATGGGATTTGTTGAGCTTTGTCAAACCCAACCAAGCACATATGTGTGTGCAAATAGCACTCCCTATGCACATAGTGTGCTAATAACATCATATTGCTCATTAATTCTGTATAGGCCTTCCAATGTGTCAAACACAGGCAGAATACAAATTTCCAGAAGAAAATTGTGACAATAAAATGCCACTAAAGCAACATTATCTGCATATTACTAGTCTTATCTTATAATACTGTACTAGCCTTATTCTTTTTACTAGCCTTTTTGCATATGCCACTTAACCTCTATACCAATATCAACTACCTCATACTGTGTACATTAACTTCATATGCTGCTTTTTCACTCTTTTACAATTGTCAATGCCAGAACCTTCATTTTATTTTATAGATATACTTTTTATACTTTATACTACTATGCAAAAACTCAGGACAGTATTACACTTTTATTATTTCATTTTATGCTTATGTTTATTAAATGTTTTAGTGTTTTAGTGTTGGTGTAACTTTTTATACTTTTATACTACTATGCAAAAACTCAGGACAGTATTACACTTTTATTATTTCATTTTATGCTTATGTTTATTAAATGTTTTAGTGTTGGTGTAACTTTTTATACTTTTATACTACTATGCAAAAACTCAGGACAGTATTACACTTTTATTATTTCATTTTATGCTTATGTTTATTAAATGTTTTAGTTTAGTGTTGGTGTAACTTTTTATACTTTTATACTACTATGCAAAAACTCAGGACAGTATTACACTTTTATTATTTCATTTTATGCTTATGTTTATTAAATGTTTTAGTGTTTTAGTGTTTAAATGGTTACTGTTGCACCGAGGGACTGAGAGAAATGCAATTTCAATCCTGTGTATGTCCTGTACATATTGCAGTTTTAACAATAAATTTGACTTTGACTTTTTGACTTTGATATTTTGCTACTATACCGTACTTTCTTCTGGTTTCATCTGTGCCCTGATGATTGCAGAAGTTGTTCAAAAACGCAAAATCTACTAAAAATTGGACAAAAATCAAAAGGAGTGTGCCACTCAGAAAACAAACCAAACAAGACAAGTAGGATAAAACACACACACACACACTCGAGGGGTGAGGTAGCTGAAGAGTCTTGAGAGTGAGATAAGCACAGACGAGAAGACACTCCTGTCAGGTTTCACAATGAGAGAGCTGGTTTCTTACAGGATTTTTCTCGTTCTCTTTCGTGGTAAACACAGGTTCAGCCTTTTATTTCCATTGTCATCTCCACCCTGGGTGCACATAGTTACCATAGAGCAACGTGCTGCTGTTGGCAATTTGTATGACTCAGCTCAGCCTTTCCCTGCTCACTGTTGGTGTAGATGATGAAATCATAAACACTGCATACGCACTTATATCAGTATTGACACTGAGTCACAGTTTCTAGTTTGATTGTGGTTAACTACGGTAGTTACGCTTACACTGGAGCTTCTTTGTGTAAATATTGCACGTTGCCTAAACTACCCTCACTGATGACACTTCTTCCAGTGTTTCTTTATAAGATGGAAAATATGTAAAAAATTGTGCCTGAATTTGACAAACTGACAAATACCAAGCAATACAAGAGGGTGCACAGTACGAGAAAGACAAGCTATACACGACTCAGTGTGGGCCAATATCACTGAACAGAGTAAACAATGCCAGATGGTGATGACAACACATTACCAGCAGAGGCAGCGGCAAACAATGGGAACGCTTAGAACAACATCAGGCCTGACTGCGAAACACGCTCTTAAGGTCAACTCGCCACATTCTGTTTTTTGCTCTTGCAAAGCTGCCTCCACCAGACTTTAAACACACGCTGCTTCACTCTACCAGCATGTGTCCATTTTCCCTCCACGGCTCCGTGTTTAGCCTGCGCACTTGT
This sequence comes from Garcialebias charrua, assembly GCA_038048925.1. Taxonomy (NCBI): domain Eukaryota; kingdom Metazoa; phylum Chordata; class Actinopteri; order Cyprinodontiformes; family Rivulidae; genus Garcialebias; species Garcialebias charrua. The sequence continues at coordinate 46,090 of JBBPBX010009144.1, read as the reverse complement.
TGGACTGTCAGTGCATCATGTTGAGGTGCAGGTTAAGTGGTTTTTCACGTGGTACACAGGGACAGTCACGGCACGGTGGTTGATCTGTTGCTCATATTATTGCTGCGAGCTTACTCAGATGGAATATTTGGCTTTTTTTGGTTTAGTACTGGAAGCTATAGAGCACCGTGAGATGATTTGTATTGTGTGATTGTGCACACAAAAAAAAGCTGTTGGCAAGTATTGTGCAATTTTAAACAACCTTGATGGATTTATTTCTGGTTGTGTCCTGGTCACAGTGATGGGAAAAGTTCCATCTTACATGAGCTGTTGCAGAATTCAGTATAAAAATAAGTCAAAGCTTATGTTTTATATTGAACCATGACTGGAAAAATGTCTCATTTTGTTTGACAAAATCAACAAGAAATACAATCCCCTTAAACTTTGTTCCAACATAGGCACGCCAAGTTGCAGATGTCTCATTCAGTTACAATTTTTGAACTTGTTTTTCCTCATTTGTCTGCATAATTATAGACTTGCTTGCCATTCTGTTAAATATAGCTTGCGTGTTTTCGCGCTGGTTTCCTACTATATTACAGCTACTGATACCATCTATAGAATATGATGAAGAAGTGCAAGTCAAGTTTATCGTCATTGGCATCACATGTGATACAGGAAGTGGAACAAAATTATGTACCGTACTCAAGGTCCTAATTACATCCAAAAAATAGCAAAAAATATAAAGTATAAGAAAAGTATACAAGGACCTAAAATATACATTAAGATATATGCTAAACAAATGCCAAACGATATGCTAAAATATCTAAGATATAGACTAAACACTAATAATGTAAAGCAATACGGCGTATTAACCGCAACTCGAACATGAGTTTTGGTGAGCAGATGGGTATGAATAAATACAGAGGCATGAGATAATCAGCAGCATGAGATCAGAAGCATGGATAGTGAGCAGCATGAGATCAGCAGCATGGATAATCAGCAGCATGTGATCAGCAGCATGGATAATCAGCAGCATGAGATCAGCAGCATGGATAATCAGCAGCATGTGATCAGCAGCATGGATAATCAGCAGCATGAGATCAGCAGCATGGATAATCAGCAGCATGTGATCAGCAGCATGGATAATCAGCAGCATGAGATCAGCAGCATGGATAATCAGCAGCATGAGATCAGCAGCATGGATAATCAGCAGCATGAGATCAGCAGCATGGATAATCAGCAGCATGTGATCAGCAGCATGGATAATCAGCAGCATGAGATCAGCAGCATGGATAATCAGCAGCATGAGATCAGCAGCATGGATAATCAGCAGCATGAGATCAGCAGCATGGATAATCAGCAGCATGTGATCAGCAGCATGGATAATCAGCAGCATGAGATCAGCAGCATGGATAATCAGCAGCATGTGATCAGCAGCATGGATAATCAGCAGCATGAGATCAGCAGCATGGATAATCAGCAGCATGAGATCAGCAGCATGGATAATCAGCAGCATGTGATCAGCAGCATGGATAATCAGCAGCATGAGATCAGCAGCATGGATAATCAGCAGCATGTGATCAGCAGCATGGATAATCAGCAGCATGTGATCAGCAGCATGGATAATCAGCAGCATGAGATCAGCAGCATGGATAATCAGCAGCATGAGATCAGCAGCATGGATAATCAGCAGCATGTGATCAGCAGCATGGATAATCAGCAGCATGAGATCAGCAGCATGGATAATCAGCAGCATGAGATCAGCAGCATGGATAATCAGCAGCATGAGATCAGCAGCATGGATAATCAGCAGCATGAGATCAGCAGCATGGATAATCAGCAGCATGAGATCAGCAGCATGGATAATCAGCAGCATGTGATCAGCAGCATGGATAATCAGCAGCACAGATAAGTCACATATCACCAATTAAATTGGCATTACAGTGATTTTGTTTTTGTTCAGTGGTCATTCTGGTTGGGGATTCATGTGTCTGCAGCTTCAGGGTAAAAGCTGGTCCTCAGTCTAGTGCAGGGGTCTGCAACCTGTGGCTCAGGAGCCACATGCGGCTCTTTGGTCACTCTGCAGCGGCTCTTTCCAGATTTGACCAAAACTGACATAAAACTGAATGTCATACAATGTTAAATCCACAACAACAACAAAAAATTGCTAGTTTTAACAATTTTCCTGTCATTTCCATTGCAAATATGTGGATACTATAGTACTAATACTCAGAGTACATTATACTCACCTTAACGTTATGTTTTGTTTCTTTAGGACACTCAATTATACCACAATAAAATAAAAAAACAATACATAAGCCTGTGCATGCTTGTTGTTTTAGTTTTTTTTTAAATTGGCAAAATAATATTATACATACATACTGTACATATACAGTATATATACAGTATAGATATATAGATAGATAGATAGATAGATAGATAGATAGATAGATAGATAGATAGATAGATAGATAGATAGATAGATAGATAGATAGATAGATAGATAGATAGATAGATAGATAGATAGATAGATAGATAGATAGATAGATAGATAGATAGATAGATAGATAGATAGATAGATAGATAGATAGATAGATAGATAGATAGATAGATAGATAGATAGATAGATAGATAGATAGATAGATAGATAGATAGATAGATAGATAGATAGATAGATAGATAGATAGATAGATAGATAGATAGATAGATAGATAGATAGATAGATAGATAGATAGATAGATAGATAGATAGATAGATAGATAGATAGATAGATAGATAGATAGATAGATAGATAGATAGATAGATAGATAGATAGATAGATAGATAGATAGATAGATAGATAGATAGATAGATAGATAGATAGATTATTATTATTATTATTTATTATTATTCTCAAGAATACAATCTTCGTATATAGACTTGCAACCTATGGGCACCAGGGACCCCCCACAACTCAAAAAGGAAGAAGCGAGTAAAAATAATGGATGGATGGATGGATGGATGGATAGATGGATAAAGGGATGGAAGGATGGAAGGAATCCAGTCATTTCATTTGTCTCAAAAAAACAAACAAAAAAAAAAACAATAAATATTAATAATCATTGGATGTTTTTAGTTTTATAATTTCACACTTACAGGCCAGAAAAGCCCCCTCTAACAAATTTAAAGTGGCCCATGGACCACCAGTTGATAATGACAGTTGCAGCAGCTTTCGCGGCTCTGGATACATTTAATTTAGTGAACAAAGGTGCAAAAGGCTCTTTTGACCATAAAGGTTGCAGACCCCTGGTCTAGTGGTTCTACACTTAATGCTCCGCAACTTCCTGCCTGAGGAGAGCAGGGCAAAAAGTGTGTGTGCTGGGTAGGTGGGGTTCTTCATGATGCAGGCAGCCCTCGTCCTGCATCATGAGGTGTAGATGTCTGTGATGGTGGGGAGACTGACTCCAACATCTTCTGTGCAGCCTTCACCACTCTCTGCAGAGCTTTTCTTTCTGCAACTGTGCAGCCTCCATGCCACACGTTGATGCTGGAGCACAGGATGCTCTCCACTGCACACCTAGAAGGAGGTGAGGACTGAGCTTCCCAGACCAGCTCACCTCAGCCGTCTGAAGAAGAAACGGATGAAAAAGAAGGAACTCTGTTTTGTTGGTAAAGTTGAGTTGCTGCCTCACTTTGACTGCATTTTTTTCTTTGAGTTGGCATTTTCTCAGACTAAATTACCCCACTGTGTGTTTAGAGTTTGAGATCCCTGCAATGTGTTTACATGGCCATCTGTTTGCAGTCAGTCTCACCACACAGGAAAAAGACAGTTCAAGGCCATGCACTTTGCCAGACAGGTCTGTTGCATAACCACTGGTATTCTCAACACAAGATGCTCATGTACATGCAAAATGACTTTGTTTGTTAGAAAATGTATAATCTCTTGTACTGGACCAATGAAAGTTGTCTATGCAAATATCTATTCATCAGTTTTTTCATGATTTTACCTGCTTCATCCTAATTTAAATAAGATACACACAATGGCATTAATAATTTTGCTGTGTTCCTTTATTATGTTTTAGTTTTTCATGTGGATCAAAAAAAGATAGCTGACAACACAAAAAGTATATTGTACTGAAAAAACAGAAGGCAACTGACAACATGTGTTCAGTCTGGTTTATTTTCTCTAGTTTCTAGCAAATTTGTACTCTTTCCACAGAAAATATTGATAAAATAACCCTAAATACTGGCAATATGTTATGTAACCAGGGTAGATCCGAGCGCGTTTAATTACTTTTAATTTTCATGTAAAATTTTAATTCTGCTTGCTGCTCATGCTTTGTTATTACTGCAATTGCAGAAAAAAAATTCTAATCAAATCTGCAAACAAACATAATGATTAATGGAACATTTGCTTAGCAGAGTATTAATTTGCTGAGACAAATTTGTACAAACACATTTTATATGTAGATACGAACAAGCAAGTGAACTGAAAAGACTTTTATGGCTTGTAAATTCAAATCACATTTTGATGGAAGTCATTACAATAATTTTTGCATGAATAATTTTGTAATGTGCCAAACTACAGTAGTGTGTGTGAATCAAATATTCATGCACATGGAAGTAGGGGGAAAGGGGTGGTGGTATATTCACAATTTTTTTAGGAAAGCCCTTTGTTAGAGATGGGGGTTTGGTTAAAAAAAATGATACTTCAGACCTTTTAAATTGGAATTCTGCAAAAAAGGTTATGAGCAATTACTATTGTATCTGTTGTAGACAACTTTTTGAGCAACCTCAGCTTAGACACAAAGAGTTTCCATCTGATTGGACACTTCAAGCAGAGCCAAAATCAAAGGAGATTGTTGCCAAGTCAACTCGTTTCTTATTTCAAACTTTCCATGCAAACACTTGTTTATCATTGTTTATCCCTCTGACACATTTCAACAGAAATATTGTCATGTTTAAAAGCATTTGCATGAATTGCTATGAACATTTGGAGATAGACATTGTAAAACGGTGACATCAGTCCATTTTGATCTTGACTCTTTTTGAGTTAGTCAATAGGTCCACAGTCTAACAAGAATTATTTCTCCAAACTGAGGTTGATAAAAGCGTTTCAAGCTAGTATACAAAAGTGATAATGACTTTACCACAGAACCCC
>JBBPBX010009144.1:24714-40912 GCA_038048925.1 Garcialebias charrua | reverse complement strand
AAGTGAATTTAGGTAAAGGTTATGGATGTTTATCAGTGGGCTAACTGATGTTAAACTACTAGGAATGTGTGTGTTAGAAAGTTGATTTGTCTGTCTGCAGGCTTCTCTCTGAGGAGCACGGAGCCTGCAGACCTGATGAACTCTAAGGCCTTCCGAGTCTGTAAGCTGGCAGACCGAGGTCATCAGTGTCTGTCTGATAAGCACTGGACTAATCTGTTTAAATAAAGGTTGAATGAATATCCTGTCCGTGGGCAGACCTCGCGACCGGAGCTTCAATGTAACATCTGTGTGTGAACTCGGCCCTTGCAAGTAAACCGGATCAAATCTTCTCCTGGTCTCCTGTGTGTCTCTTTTTAATTAAGTAGATAATGAAAGGTTATTTATTTTATCCAACATGATCAACAAAAGATTGTGTCAACATTGGCCACTCTCAATCCAATTTAATACATAATAATCAGTATGTTTATGGGTCTGCAAACCAGGACAATTACACAACTAAAAGGGTAATTATGCTAATAAAAAACACAATTTTCTTCTTACAAAGAATTAGATATGTCTGGAACTGCTGATGTAGATTACCCATGTAAGTGTTTTTAAGGTTGTTCTATTCTTTACACCTTTCTGCTTCTAAGACTACATATAAAATTCAGGCAAAGCTCACCTCAGAAAAAAAAAAGCTTCATCCTGAAAAAACAAAACGCATATGATGTTTTATTTCCCTTCATCTACTTCCAGTTTCAACATGAAACACAAACACAAGTTTCTAGGTTGCGCTATTTTAGGAATCTTGACTTAAACATCGATGAGTCCTTGTTTCCTGTCGTTTCTTACGACTGTCACCCACACGCTGTTTGTGTCTGGGCTTGCTTTCATTGTCCATGGCAACCGTGGTCGAGGGAAACCCATAATCAACAGACAAAATCTGACTAAGACATTCTTCCACTGCCTATGACAGCAATCCAACCGTGTTCTAGAATAGATGTTCTCAAGCCTTTAGGGTTGGGTCTGTTCCCTGTTGCGATGAAAAACAGGAGGGCAGCGGAGCGGAGGGAGGAGGAAGGGTGCTGCACGTAACACTGGGATTTGGAAATAATTCTATCAAACACTTTTCCCCTAGACCTACAAAGAAGGAAAGAAAATCAAGGGGGAAAATGGGTCAGGGCCTGGTCAGCTGTGGAAATCTAACTCAGCACAGTTGTGTGTCACCAGGAGTCCTGGCACAGCTTCTTTCAGCAGAAAAGCTGAACAAAGTTGAGCAATGCACGGTACCTGGTCACTATTGTCCCAAATGTGCTGGTAATGCCTGTATTTGGCCAGAAACACTTATTCCATTTAGGCTCACTGAAAGATTATCTGCATTACAGCAGTAGAGCCCCAGTAAATAAAATCTGGTTTAAAGAGTTGCCTGGATTTTAGTACGTGTTACATAATGATCTCAGGGTTTATTTAGTTTAATATAACCCCAGAGTTCAGTTAAGACCAGGCCGATGTGTGCAGCTGTTTAAATAGCCAGCTAGGCCTTATGAGCAGTCTCCTGTGTGGCTTTCCAGGAGAATCAACATGTGGTCAGCATGGGAAAGAAGATATTAAAATGTACATGATAAAAAAAATAGTGCCTTTTTTGTTAAATTGTACAGGATTACATGAGATAACAGTATGGAACTCCCTCCCTGACTATCTGAGAGCTCCACAATCACTGGTCGACTTTAAAATAGGCTTAAAGACCTTTCTTTTTAAGCAAGCCTACTCTGCCACATGATTTTATCTCTGTTTTTAGTTGATTTTATTACTGTTTTTTTGTTTTGTTATTTTATAATTGATTTTACTTGATTTGATCACTTGTGGATCCCCAAGTGGAGGAGTTTAAGTATCTCGGGATCTTGTTCACGAATGAGGGAAAACTGGAGCGTGAGATCGATAGGCGGATAGGTGCAGCGTCCGCAGTGAAGCGGGCGCTGTACCGGTCTGTCGTGGTGAAGAGAGAGCTGAGTCAAAAGGCAAAGCTCTCAATTTACCGATCGATCTACGTTCCCACCCTCATCTATGGTCATGAGCTTTGGGTTATGACCGAAAGAACAAGATCTCGGATACAAGCGGCTGAAATGAGTTTTCTCCGCAGGGTGGCTGGACTCTCCCTTAGAGATAGGGTGAGAAGCTCAGTCATCCGGGAGGGACTCGGAGTAGAGCCGCTGCTTCTCCACATCGAGAGGAGCCAGTTGAGGTGGCTCGGGCATCTGGTTAGGATGCCTCCTGGACGCCTCCCTGGTGAGGTGTTCCGGGCACGTCCCACCGGGAGGAGACCCAGAGGAAGACCCAGGACGCGCTGGAGGGACTATGTTTCTCGGCTGGCCTGGGAACGCCTTGGGATTCCCCCGGAGGAACTGCTCCAAGTGGCTGGGGAGAGGGAAGTCTGGGCCTCCCTACTTAGGCTGCTACCCCCGCGACCCGACCCCGGATAAGCGGAAGAAGATGGATGGATGGATGGATGGATGATCACTTGTTTTTATTTGATCATTGATTTCAGTTGCACCTTGTAGCACTTTGAGATTTTTGTTAATGAAAAGTGCGTTACAAATTAAATTCATTATTATTATTATTATTATTATTATTATTATTACATGGGTTGGAGATTTGCAGCCCTTTCATTTTAAACAATCAAGCTGCCAGTCTTGTTTTAGACCACCAACCTTCCAGACTCTAAGGTTTAGAATTAACTTTAGGAATTTTCAAAATTACAGACCACAGCATTTCTTCTGCAAAAGCTGCTCTTTCCTAGCTCTACTGGACCAACCCCTGCAGAAAGTGTTGGATGCGTTCCTCTGCAATAAATTATGGGATTTCCCTGTTAGGTTCTGAGATGTTACATCAGAATGGCAGACACGTGTTCACTCCAACAAACATTTTAGAAAAGGAGCGTCTAAACGCCTCCTGAAGGGAAATCAGGCTGCAAACATTTATCTTGTGATTATATGGGTGTCAGATGTATGAACTGTATTAGCTTGAGTTTCACTGTAACTCAAACGGACATGTTGTTTCTTCTTCTTTTGGCTGCTCCCTTCTTCAGAGGTCTCCACAGCAAAATAAGTCGCACCAAGACTTGGCAATTATTTTAACATTGATGCCCTTTCTCACGCAGCCACAGACCACCAAGCTACCACAGTCCTCTGTGTGGAGCAGATGGTGGGGGTTAAGGGTTTTGCTCAAGGGCCCAGAGTGGAGCAAACGAGGGTGGATGTTGTTGTATGGGGAGCTGAACCGGCAACCTTCCAATCACAGGCCCACCTTCTGTAACTTCTGCGCGACCTCTCCCCTCAAACGTATATGTTACGTAAGTTCTTAAAAAGTTTAGGTGCACTCAAAACAATTGCAGCAGTTCAGGTGCATTCAAGCTTCTTTGAATTTCTCCTTATTAAAATGGCTCCACGCAGTCTCTTCTGGACTGTCTTGGTGACATTAGAGGGTGGATGGCGCTTAATTTCCTCCATTTTAATGATAAAAAGACCGAGGTTATGGTCTTTAAATCTAGTGCTCCTGACAGTCCCACCACTTTTGATTTTTCCTCTTTGGCCCCATATGAAAAGTCGATTGTGACAAATCTAGGAGTGAAAATTGACCCCTGCCTGAAACTGGACTGTCACATCAACAGCATGGTTAAGTCCTCGTTCTTTCATCTGAGGCGCCTGTCAAAAATCAAGCCCCTCCTTTCTAGACGCCACTTAGAGACAGTAATCCACGCTTTTATTACTTCACGCCTGGATTATTGTAACTCTCTTCTGATTGGAGTAAATAAGGCCTCGCTTTCTCGGTTGCAGCTGGTACAAAATGCTGCTGCACGATTTTTGACTGGTACAGGCAGACGTGAGCACATCACTCCAGTTTTAATGTCCCTTCATTGGCTTCCTGTCCAGTTTCGAATCCATTTTAAAGTTTTATTGTTTGTTTTTAAGTCTTTGAACGGTTTTAGTCCCTCTTATCTGTCTGAACTGCTTCAACTTTATGTGCCATCACGTGCTCTTAGATCCGCTGACCAGATGCTTTTAGCAGTCCCGAAAACCTTTTATAAGACCAGAGGAGACAGAGCATTTTCAGCTCTGGCTCCTAAATTGTGGAACGAGCTGCCACTGAAGGTCAGGCAGGCCCCATCAATATCTGTTTTTAAAACTCGTTTAAAAACACATATGTTTTCATTGGCTTTTAAACCAGAATGAGTTCACATCTCTGTTTTAATGTTGTATTATTTTACTTGTGATGTTCTGATATTTATATGATTGAGATTGATTGTTTTTATTGTTTTGTGCTTGTTTTTATTCTTGTACAGCACTTCGGACGGCTGCTGCTGTATTTTTAAGTGCTTTATAAATAAACTGGTATGGTATGGTATGGTTTTTTATTTGATGCTATGTTTTATGGCAAATTAAAGTATGTATTTTTAGTCTAACAATTATGTACTTTTTATTTAGGGCTAACTGTTTGTTTTCTGTTTTGTTTTGTTGGTAGAGCTGTTGCCTCTCAGCAACAATGTCACTGGATCAAATCCCAGCTGGTGGCCTTTCTGGGTGGAGTTTACATGTTCTCTCTGTGCATGTGTGGGTTTTTTCCGGGTACTCCAGTTTCCTCCCACAGACCAAAATATGCGTGGTAAGTAAAGTGCTATGTGTTGTCATCATTGTATAATACCATACAGTGACGAAACTGGTTCTCTGCATTAAACCCACAACACCTGGGATACACCCAGGTGGAGTAGTGGTTGGCTATGTACTGTAGGTGTCCGGGGAGAAAATGGGTATTGGGTGTCTTGCTCAGAGACACCACAACATGTGAGGATAAAACCTGGGACTTTCAGGTCCCGAGTTGGCTGCCCTGCCTCTGCCCCTGCCCCATCTCAGCGATTGGTAACTCTAAAAATTGTCCCTAGGTGTGAGTGAGAGAGTGAATGGTTGTTTGTCTCATGTCTCTGTGTCCCTGTGATGATTTGGAGATCTGTCCTGGGTGTGCCCCGCCTCTCGCACAGTGACTGCTGTATTTGGGCACCTGTGACTTCCATGACCCGAAAAGGAAAAAGTGGGTAAAGATAATAGATGGTGGGTCTTTTTTTTTTTCCTGTACTGAAGTAGTTCACTTTGTCCAGCATTTAAAATGGTGCCCATTTCAATCAATCAATCAAAACTTTATTTCAGACACAAAAAAGGTCCATAAAAATATACATAAAAATCCATAAAAAAACAAACAAATAAAATAAAGTAATAAAAGACAAATAATTCACTGAGTCACAAAAAAATGTTGGTGCCAATGATTCCACAATCTTGAACAAAATCTCACTGCACTAAAAGCAGGATTTACTAGATTTGCAATTATATTATTGCATGACACAGACAAACTGCATTTATATAAGATTCCTGAGCACAGCAGCACATGTGGGAACAGCATTGTGTACAAACACATGGCTAGCACTGCTCCATCTAGGCACTTTGAGGAGCAGCCTCATGCCATCATTGTATGCCACACAAAAGCAATCTTCACAGAGGATGAACACATACCAAACTTTCTGATCAGAGTATTAGCTTGCGCATATATCATACGATACTGCCTACAGATGCCACGATCATCAGAGAGGTCATCAGATATGTAATGTCCCAAATATTTGATTTCATTGCATATACTGTATTGAGGACAGCACCAGATAGAGAGAAGTCAGGGGTTATCAGATGTTTATCTGCCCTACTTCTAACAATCATAACTTTGCTTTTCTTAGCGTTATACTTGATGTCAAAGTCATAACCATATTGGGAACAGACCCTTAGTAATTGTTGAAAGCCAGCACTATATGGGCACAAGACTACCAAATCATCTGCATACATTAAGTGATTAATTATGCGATCACCAACTACACAGCCTGTTTTACAACAATTCAAGCGCTTTGATAGTTCATCCATGTAGATGTTAAAAAGGTAAGGGGACAGTATACTTCCCTGCCTTACTCCATTACCAACATGAAATGAATCAGACATTGTGTTACCCCATTTGACATATATTGATTGATGACCATACCAGTAGACAAGAATTCTGATCAGATATTTGGGTACACCTCTGCGTTCTAATTTGCAAAATAGTTTTTCATGATTCACATGATCAAATGCTTTAGAGGCATCAATAAAACGCATAAATACTGTAGTGTTGTGAAAATTATACAAGTCTAAAATCTAATTTGTTTTATATATAGCAGGAAAGAGTAAACCCCGTTTTGGTTCATTTGACTAATCTTCACAACTGCGGATGTAAAATCTGAAGTCATTCTTGGCTTTGTGTTTGGGTTTAACACAATTCTCACACCTCCCTGATGCTTGGCAGATTGGTGCAAGTTATCAGCTGAGCGGTTTTACCCACTGGCTGTTTGTTCTTTGTGTCTTGGATTATTTAAGATTTACAAAGAGCTTCATTGTTTCTTTTGAGAAGTTTGTAAAAAAAAGTTTAACAGACAAAAAGATTTATTGACCTTTGGGAATTGCATTTCATTATTTACTTATTTATTTATTAATAGTTATTTAACCAGGCAAATCCCACTGATATTAAAGCTCTCTTTTGCAAGGGAGGCCTCAGACTGAAGGCAGCCTAACATGCATGTTTTTAGATTTTCTAGGACTTCGAACTAATTATTTTATTTACACTGTTGAAAGCAACTGCATACCATTTACTATTATTGTTTTCAAATGAATTGCCAGCTCTTTGCTTTAGTTTGTTTTATGTACTCTTGTTTGCAAGACTCTTGATTTCCTCCTGAGTCTTTTCACTAAATATAATCCAACTAAAGATGATGTTGTCATCTGCAAATGTCATAACAGAGTTCCCTGTATGCCAGCCAATACAAAAATAAATAAATAAATAAAGATGATATTATTTTCTCAACTGGCTAATGGGACAGCCCCAAAGTTTGGTTTATGTTAATGTATACAGCCAATAAACATTAGTAAAGAAATAGGATAGACTTCAAATACTGTGTAGGTTTTCATGTATTAAAACATAGCATCAACATTTGTTGTATAAAGCACAACACACATACAAACGACATTCAGCTGACACAAAAAAACAGCACAAAAACTTTAGAATACAGTACATGTACCTACCTGTTGTGGTTTGTAACTGTACTGCTGGTAACATTGCTAAGATCTTAAGAATTACAAGACAATCACAGGGTTATAAGGACTTCATGTGTTGTAGGGGCAGAGTCACATTCGGGCCTAAAACATTTAACACAGCCCAAACTCGTATAATTTCTTCTGAGCCCGACCAGAAACCAACTAATTAAATGTGATAACAGGCCAGAACTAATAATAATAATAAAAATAATAAATTTAGCTTTTACAGCTTTTGTAAACCAGTTTGACATGATTTAAAAACATATTTCAAAGAAAGAAAAATATAAGATTTCTTGTTTAAGAGTCAGCAGATTATTATACTCAAGTGATATTATATTCAAGTGACGTCATTGCTGGAGCAACAGGGCGAGAGCTGAGCTCCAGCTGAAAAGCAACATAAAACAAAGAAATATATATAGTATCTGGCACGAACTGAACATCGCGGACGAACTGAAGAGTCGCCACCAGAAGCCACGAGCTGAGCTGGCTGACCGATTTTGAATCTTTGATTGGAGGGGGCCGAGCGCGGATCTGTGAGCTTGCGTCTCGAGCCACAGGCTAGGCTGGCTAGCCGACCTGAAGCCGCCGCGACCAGAGAAGGCTGAACGCCGCACGGACTGAAAAGCCGTCGACAGGTATCGTGTGCAGACCTCGGAGTGCAGACCGAAGGAGGCTGAGCGCTGTGCAAGTACCGGTGTACCGCTGTCGGGAGCTACGAGCTGAGCTAGCATCGGAGCTACGTGCTGTGCTAACTGAGCTAGCATCCGAGCTACTGTAACCGGAGGAAGCCGAGCACGTGCGCAAACCGGAGAACCAACGCCTGGAGCTTCGAGCTGGGCCTTGAGAGAACCGGAGGACCGCCGCTTGGAGCTTCGAGCTGGGCCGAGCGCCGTGAGCGAACCGGAGGACCGCTGCCTGGAGCTGGGCTGGCGTCGGAGCTGCTGTGCTAACTGGGCTAACATCGGAGCTGCGGAGACCGGAGGAGGCCATGCGCTGTGCGTGAACCAGAGGACCGTCGTCTAAAGCCGGGCTAATGAGCAAACCTCTTCGGACAACAGATCTGATTGCTACAGGCTGCTGAGACCGTGAGTTCTGATCTAATAACTGCTGATCTGGGTGCTGCACTGCTAGGCCACAGCCACCATTGTGTGAGCCTCGTGGAAGGGCCACGTGGTTCAGCAAACAAACCAGAGACCTGCTACCACTAGACTACTAACTCTGTAAGTATGATGAGAGGTAAAGGACCAAAGTCACCAGACTCGAAGGGAAACCACTCAACAGAAATGCAAGACTTTAAAACAGAAATCCAAGACTTTAAAATTTCACTCAACTTTATGGGTGGACAAATAGAAAAATTATCAGCAAAAATGGATTCCCAGGCCGGTCTGGTTAATGAAATAAGACAACTGAAAGAACTGATAGTTAGTAAAAACAATAAAATTGCTGAACTGGAACAAAAAATAGATGACTTAGAACAATACACGAAGCAAGACAACTTGGTGATCTCAGGACTTGATGTTAGTAAGTGTCGGACATATGCAAGAACTCTTACTAACAAAGACCCAACTGAGAATGCATCTCAGGAAGAACTACAGACTCTGGAGGAACATGTAGTTTCTTTTTTTCAGGGCATGAACTTTGACATAGGCCATGGGGACATTTCGTTCTGTCACACCCTGCCCAGTAAATCACAAAAATTCGGGCCGTCAGTAGTCGTCAAGTTCATTAGCAGGAATACAAAAAACTATGTTATGCAAGCAAAAAAAATCTGCGGGGAACAAATATTTACATAAATGAACATCTAACAAAAAAAATGGAAACATTGCACATCAAGCAAGGTGGTTAAAAAACAAAACAAATAGCATCAACATGGACAAGAAATGGATACATCTTTATCAAAACAAAAGAAGAGTCTCAGCCTAAAATGATAAAAGAGCTGAAGGATCTGGATGAATTCGGGAAATGAAAAATTACAAATCAATGAAACAACTCACACTCAAAATGGATAAAATATACAGTGAAATGAACAAATACATTAGAACATGACAACATACGAAGACTCAGAACCTAAAATATATAATGTTGAAAATGTGATTGATGCAAATTTTTTTCCTGTAATAAAAGATAGCGAATATTATAATGAAGAGCAGTTTAATGACATCAATATATCAAATGGAGTTCTCTCTATTATTCACTTTAATAGCAGAAGTATAAATGCAAACATATCCAAAATAACAGATTACTTAAAACAGTTAAATAGAACTTTTACAATAATAGCGCTGTCAGAGACATGGCTCAATGATGATAACACAAGTAATATTCACATCGAGGGGTATGAATTATATCATATGAACAGAAATAATAAAAGAGGTGGTGGAGTCGCTCTATTTGTCAATAATGAAATAAAATGTAAATTAAATAGTGAAATGTCAATAATAGTTGATAATATTATGGAAATGATAACAATAGAAATAATAAACAAAAACGATAAAAACATAATAATAAGTTGTGTATATAGATCACCAGGAGCAAATATAGAAATATTCACGGATAAAATCTTGGAGCTAATGGAGAAGAGTTTTAATAAAAATGTTTTTTTGTGTGGAGACTTTAACATTGATATGGGAAATAAAACAGATTCAAATAACATAAGCACATTTATAAACTCAATGTACAGTTTAAATATGTATCCATTGATATCAAAGCCAACAAGAATTACAACTCATAGTGCCACAATAATTGATAATATTTTCACAAATATAACAAATGGGGACGTGATAGGTGGTATCTTAACGACCGACTTAAGTGATCATTTACCAGTTTTCACAATCTATAAAAATGATCAAAACATCACAAAAGCAGTTACAACGAAGAAAAAGATCATAAACACGTCAAAAAGAGTTTTGGAAAAATTGAAAGAGGATCTGGATAAACAAGACTGGAGTGATGTGTATGTTGGTGATGCCAACAGAGCATATGATGAGTTTATGAATATCTTGGAGGCTCTGTATGAAAAAAATTGTGTGCAAACAAATCATACAAAAAGAAATAAGGTTGATCAACCATGGATGACAAAAGGGTTGAGAAATGCTTGTAAAAAAAAGAATTATTTGTATTCATGTTTCTTGAAATTGCGAAGTCAGAGCGCTGAAGAAAAATATAAAAAGTATAAAAATAAATTAGTAGGGATTATAAGGAAACATAAGAAAGAATATTATAGTAAATTATTAGATAAAAGTAATGGTGATATGAAAGCAACATGGCGAGTAATGAATAGTGTCCTGAAGAATCATAAAACAAAAACTGGTATTTCAAAATACTTTGTAAAAGACAACGATGAAATTCATGATGAAAATGAAATTGTAAATGGATTTAATCAATATTTTGTGAATGTTGGATCAAGCCTTGCAGCTAAAATACCAAAAGCAGATAATAATGTGATCCATTCAATTAAAGGTTGTGCAAATAGTATTTTTCTAAATGGAACTAACAAAGAGGAAATAATGAATGTAGTAAAAAATCTTACAGACAAGAGATCAAGGGACTGGGTGGACATGGATATGATGTTTGTAAAGGACATAATGAGCCATGTTATTGAGCCGTTTACATACATATGTAATTTATCATTTTCAACAGGAATATTTCCAGATAATATGAAAGTAGCTAAGGTAGTTCCTCTTTTTAAAAATGGTGATAAATGTGTGTTCAACAATTATAGACCTATATCCTTGTTACCACAGTTTTCAAAAATTCTTGAAAAACTATTTGTAAACAGACTAGATCAATTTATAGATAAACAAAATATTCTAAGCAACAGTCAGTATGGGTTTAGAGCAAAAAACTCTACATCAATGGCTCTCATGGAATTAATGGAACAAATAACTACTGCTGTCGATCAAAAACAATATTGTATCAGTATTTTTGTTGATTTAAAAAAAGCATTTGATACTATTGATCACACCATTCTCCTTGAAAAACTGAACAAATATGGTATTAGAGGACCAGCATTACAGTGGGTATCTAGCTACTTGAAAGATAGGAAACAATTTGTACAAATAAATGATGTAAGATCTGACCTCTGTAATATCACATGTGGAGTTCCCCAAGGCTCTGTACTTGGACCAAAGCTATTTATTTTATATGTGAATGACTTGGTAAATGTGTCAGGACTCCTTAAATGTGTACTTTTTGCTGATGATACCACATTTTTCTGTTTAGGTGAAGATATAGAACAAATGTTGGAATTGATAAAGACAGAATTTGTCAAGATACAAACTTGGTTTAAAATAAATAAATTATCATTAAATCTAGAAAAAACTAATTACATGATATTCAGTAATAAAAAGAAAACTGTTGATGTTCCACTCAAAATTGAGGGTGTTGAGATTTGTAGAGTGAGTGAGGTGAAGTTTTTGGGTGTTATCATTGATGACAAACTGACATGGAAACAACACATAAATTCTGTAAGAATAAAAATAGCTAAATCGATTGCAGTACTGTACAAAGTCAGAGACCTATTGAATGATAAAGCTCTGTATTTGTTGTATAACACAATCATTGTTCCACACTTAATCTATTGTATTGATGTTTGGGGGAATGCGTGTAAAACAATCACAAAGCCTATTTTTGTATTACAGAAAAGAGCTGTAAGAATTATCACTAGAAAACATTACCGTCATCCATCAAGTACATTATTTTATCAACTGAAGTTATTGAAGTTCCATGATTTGGTAGACTATAATATTTTATCAGTTATGTATAGGGCTCAAAATAATGCATTACCTTTAAATATCCAAATGCATTTTGTTAAAAGACAAAGTTGTTATAATCTTAAGGGGACAGAGATGTTTGTAAAACCACAATTCAGAACTAGTTTGAAGGGACGTTCTACCTCAATCCAGGGAATTAGATTATGGAATGGCTTGGAGAATGTAGTTAAAAATGCCAAGTCAATGTTTACATTTAAGAAAATGATCAAAACAAATGTGTTAAAAAATATATATGAAATAGCGTAATGTGTATTGTATTAGTTAGAAAATTAGAAAGAGTTAGTCATTTTGTACTGTTGGTTGAAGATTATTATTGTTTAATCTGATTGTTGGAAAAAAGGGGCAGATATAATAAGATTTATTCTTCTTTCTGCTACCTTTCATTTTTTTATATTTTGTACATTATCATTTATGGGATTGTCTTGTATTGTTTCTTTTGTAAAAAAAATTAACAAATTTAATAAACATAAACATAAACATACTTAGTAGTTATTATAATATTATAGTTATTATAATATTATAGTTATTATAGTTATTAACGGTCAGTGGAGGTTTGCGGCTGCATAACCAAATTGGGTCGTTGGCTGTTGGCGTCCGCTGACACAATGGCTGAATCCAGACAGGCGGGTCAGGTGGGTCGCTGGCAGTGAGACATGGACTTTTTGTTACCTCTTTCAACCAGCCAGTTAGTGCACAGTCAAAAGGTAGAGCGCGGATGGTGATTCAATTTCCATGCGTCTTCTGATGCAATCAAAAGCCTGACATCGATCCAGCCCACCCATCCAGCACATTGTTTTGGCCCGGCCCGGCCCAGCCCGAATTTGGGGTCAAGTCAGGTCAAGTCAGGCATGGACCCGGGTTAGAAATGACAGCTCTGTGTAGAGGAGGCAGCAAATTATTGTGTGGTTGTCTCAAACTTTTTCTCACAAACTGTAGTTTCCCCATTATAATCAGATTAGTTGAGTTTACGTCCAAAGTATTTGTGTTTACATGCTCCATCACTTGCCTTCTGAAATATTTTGTCAACAAACAACAAAGCATTGTTTTACAAATCCATTACCAATGACTCATTCTTGCTTACGCGTTGGGACTAACCATCTAGTAGTTGACCTCAGCAGAGCTTCCCGGTGATGCAGTCCCAGCCGGAGTGGACAATGGACTCCACTGTTGTAATGCAAGCTCTGCTTTACGGATAGAGCTCAGTAACACGTAATGTAATTTTCTACAAGGGTGACATTCTCTATCTGCAAGCACAGTTGTTCCATTGGCATATATGCATCAAATTGCAAGACCCAGTAGAGTATTTTTTGCTCGACCGATTTCTCATTGTGCTTGACTCAAGCTTTTCATTTAAATGTAGTGGATTGTAAAAACAGCTTTCAAGTGGATGAGAAATTGTACATTCAGTGAGGCTCAGCCTTAAGCATTGCACACAGAGCGACCACCCTGCACATACTGGATCATTAAAAATGCTTTTTGTCGGTTCAGCAGCTGTTTTCATTGACTGCCTTTATAGGGTTTATAAATGGAACGCCTGTCGGTGTTTGCAGGGCTTTGACAATTTGAGGCTATTTAAGTTCAATTTAAATGACATGGTGTCATATGGAAGCATGTGCTGTTTTATTCTCCACAGCCAGTAAAATCATTTAAGTGGAGGTATAAAATACTCCAATGCTTTTTCTGTCAAATAAACCATATGTTTGAGCTTTTCACTGTGTCATTTGTTGCTAATTTACCCACGGTCAATTTGTAACAGATGTCCTCTAAACACAACTAAAATTAAATATTTTTTTTAACCATTTGTGAGTTGAAACCAACAGATCAGCTGTGTTTATTTGGTCTTGTAACTTTATCTGTGGACACATTTTTTTGTCCCCATATGTGTGAAGATTAAAATGTTTAAGTTGTCTGTGTTTTAACAAGGATCGTGTTGTCTTGTAGAACCGTGGGAATTTATTTTATGAACTTTGTAATCTAATCACACGTGAGCAACTTGCAAAGGTGATTAATTGAGGCAAACCCTGCTTTAATCCTCTTTTAGGTTTTGAATCTGATAATACCCAGAAGCACAAAATAATGAGAATGAGCTATTTAAAAAAAACACACAGCATGTAATGGTCCTCAAATGCAGCAAAGCATTAACATTTATAATAATCTGAATGTTGTTGTAGTTTGCTGAACTATTATAATCAGTCTTAAACAAAAGTTTACACCAATGAAAGCAACAAAAGTCAACATATTTGAGCATTTCAACCAGCAAAATTCAATATCCATTAACAGTCAAAAAAAATCAAAATAACCCAGTGTGAAGAAAAATTTAATGATACTAATATATAGAGACTTCACTATTTGAAACTATTACCAAATTTTTTGCCAAGGCACACCTTTTTCATAAATTTACCAGTCCTGCGATGTATACACTGAATCGATCAATATACGTTTTTTCCCTATATTTATAGCCCAGTTTTTGGTAGAGATCTGACAATTTAATTCATTATGGTATGAAAAATATTGAATAATACCATTTTCAGACGCTAGAGGGAGCTTGACTAATATGGCAAGCCAAGTGTATCATTAATAGGTAAACGTGGCTTTTATTGAAACACTTGGCTTGCCATACCAAGCCATCTTCATCTCACTCCAGAACTCCTGGAGCAAACGTCAAATCAGCTGCATTTTGCTGCGCCGCCCAGGCGAAATGCAGCTGATTTAACAATTAAAGTGCATTTATTAAGGAAAAGTTCATCTGAGACACACCTTTGCTATAATGTCGAACAAACAAATAATTGTTTTTAGGTGGTTGTCTTCGTACTTTGTAAATTTCGAGTTCTCCCTCTGTTAGAGTTGCACTTGGGTCCAAATAATCCGAGCCAACCCGGCTCCAGCCTGTAGCCGTCATCTCCAAACCCCACCCGATCAGACAAATTAACAGTAATTACAGGTCAGAGCCTGGAAAACCGCCAGACATTTTTAATTAAGCTTTGACTGCTTATAACACCAACTATCATTAATGGTTGGCGGATGAACGTGGCTGAGGGGGCAGAAGATCAGAGCTGAGGAGCCATCAAAGTCCATTAAATGCTTCCCCTGCTTATGCCTGCATTGGACCCTGCTCTGACATGTCGGGTATTTTGTGATCTCACCTGTTTGGGTCTCGGTTTTGTTTGTCCGCTGACTGCTGTGGCTGAATGAACGTCCATTTGGGCAGATGGATCGCTGGCAGGAGTCCATCTGAAACATCTGAACATTTTACCTCTTTCAACCGGCCGGTCAGTGTGCAGTCAAATGGTCACGTGTGGCAGGTGCAGTATGGCAAGCTATGTTTGCATATATTGGATCATCAGCCGCACACGTTCCTGACACAATAAAAAGCCTGACACCGACCCAGCCCGCACATTGTTGTGGCCCGGCCTGGTCCAAATCCGGGTCAGGCGGAGTCGGGCTCTGGGTCTGGGTTAGAAATGACAGCTCTACCCTTTGTGCACTCCCACAGCCACAAATCGATTTTGGGAATACAGCTGATTTGACCAGTATACTGTAGTTAATTTATTAAGGTAAAGTCAAACTGAGACACACCTTTGCTATAATCTCGAGCAAACAAATAATTGTTTTAAGGTGTTAATCTTGTGAAATTCTTGTTAAAGTCCTCCTGTGCACGCTCTCACAACCACCATTTGGCAGTCAATGGATTTTTGGCACAACACCAGCCCAAGTTAGGGGCGATGCAAAATATACGCAACTTGTACAGCAAAGCGATGTATTTATGTTATTTTCCACTTTACTAGACATATTTGGACTGATGTGCGATGTGTTTATCGGAAAGTATGATAAATAGAAAGAATGACCTCTTGCACCACTCCTTATTGCAGCCGTGCAGTCCTGAACTTCAGAGCTCACCTAAGCAATAACATTCTGTTCTTATCAGTTCTTTAGTTTACCGTATTTGAAACTGGGTGTTGCAGCTCCAACAGAAGACTGTGAATCATTTTCACTCTCCACAACAAAAATATAGAAGATACATCGTGGTTTTCTATCACCGGGACATCCTAACAATAAAGTCTGCTTTGTTTTATTTTTATGAAAACGGTTAAGCTTCCAGTCCTGTTTGTGTCTGCAATCCTTCAATTCCTTTACTTCTGTCCATCAAATGTGTCCCCGAGGCTCAATGGGATTAACCTGTCTAAATAAAGGTTGAATGAATCATGTTTTTTGTTGTTGTTTTATTTTCTTTCTTTTTTTGCTCATGTTCTAAAATACTATCCTACAGAAATTGTGATGGGTGATTACAATCATCTA
>JBBPBX010009144.1:0-11064 GCA_038048925.1 Garcialebias charrua | reverse complement strand
TCCACTCTGTTAGCACAACAATCTGGTCATAGTCCACCTCTTTTTTTTTCAAACTGGGGCCATTCCAGGAGCTTTGTACCAAAGGTAAAATGTCCTAACCTTTTCACAGAACTCAACATAATAAAAAAAAATCTGAACTTTACAGATTGATAAAGCAGGTATAATAATCTAAGTCATGTCTGAATGCAATCAGAGAGGAAGATAAGAAAGGGATCATAACACCAGTGACACTCTGTTTCTCTGGCTCTGAGTTGAGTTCCCATTTAAATGTGACACACGACTGGTCATTTGGTTAATCTGAATCCATGTCAGAAATGAGAGCAGTGACCTGCCTGGCATCACTCTTTTACAGACTCCAATCAGATGAGGCTGCGTTCCTAGAAACAGACACATATATTGATTTTCAATCAGGGTCAATCTGCAGATTCTTGCAAGCTATTAATCTCAACCTGTTTTTGTAAAACACGTTTTCTGGGGATGCCTTGTGGTGTGCATGCTTCTGAAGCATGCACACTACTGTGATCCATTTTTCTTCCATACATAAGGCTATTTGGCGTGTTTCTCGTCCCGCAGTTTTCAAACTATTGCAACAAATCACATAAAACGTTCAGCTCTTGCAGGACATTCCTGCTATGACTTTTGGAATTGGTGCAACTTTAGCTTTTTGAAATACCGGTACCGGTACATGTATTTAGCCTTTTCTGCCACTTTTTTTCTCATAGAAAATGAATTGAGCTCATTTTACAGCCTTCATATCTTTAGATCTGTTTACAACATTTTACTGCTTCTTTTCTATTTTTGATCGGGTTCAGTTTCTTTCAGCTTCCTTGTGCAAATTTAAACTTTTTTTTCCAGCTACTTTCATCTAATTTCTGCTACTTTTTAGCTGTTTTGTGCTCCTTTCAGATTTGCTAACTACATTTTTGTGCTTCTTCTAAATTATTTCTGCTAATTTCAGCTTGTCTGCTCCTTTCAGTTTTTTCTGCATTTCAGCTTGTTCTACTATTTCAGTTACTGTATAGCTGTTTTATGCTAATTTAAACTTTTGCTGCTAATTCCAATTTTTTTGCACTCATTTAAACTTTTTTCAGACTGATTCAGCAAATGTGTGCTATTTCCACTTCCACCTGGTAACTGAAGCTTCTTTCCACGTTTTAAGCTACTTTTCAGCTGTTTTTTGCTAAATTTAGCTGTTTTCAGATTATTATAATATTTTTTTTTACTTTTTGTGCTCATTTCTGCTTTCGGCAAATGTATTATTTCTACTTTCTTTATCTAATTTAAACATGTTCTACATTTTCAACTACTTTAAAAAAAATTTTTTACATAATTTCAGCTGTTTTCAGATAAATTTAAAAAATGTGGTCATTTCTGCTACTTTCAGCCAAATTACCTTCTTTCTTCTAATGTGACCTTTTGTTCCTTTCAGCTTTTTTAGCTAGTTTCAACTTCTTCTGCTATTTCAGCTACTTTTTAGCCTTTAAATGGAACTTCAGCTTTTCAGCTAATTCTACATACTTTTAGCTCATTTCAGCTCTTTCCACTTATTTCTTGTTGGTTAAGCTTCTTTCTGCCTTTTCAGCTACTTTTCAAACATCTTTTTGCTCATTTTAGCTGTTTTAGCTGGTTCCTAATTTTTGTTTTTGCTTATTTAAACCCAATTCAACAAATATGTGTTCTTCCAGTTTTCTTCTTTAGGCTTTTTCATCTATTTCAGCTACATTTCAGAAAGTTTTTTTTTTTTAGCTAATGTCAGCTGTTTTTCAGCACGTTCTTCTGCAATAAACAGTCACTGCATTTTTGCAGGAAATGCAATTTCTCTAGTTACATTTTTTTAAACAATTTGTCACTTTTTTTCTTTGAACATATTTAGATGTTTTGCAGTGTTTCTATCATTATCAATAATTAAGTGAATGCTAGTGATTTGTTGAAATGACACAACAGTTTTTTATTGAACAGTGTTTATATAACTGTGCGAGGTCATACATTATGAAATGTTGTTGCTAAAAGCACTGATGCAAGAAAAACAAAGCCCACGATGTACTCTGAAGAATCGTGGCCTTGACTTTTTTATTTTGACAGTTGTTTACATACCTTGCACTTGGAATTACTTTAATCTCCGCAGCTGCTGAACATGCTGACGTGGCTACTTGCATGCAGGCCCCAAAGAGGTTAAACAAGAGTTCTGGGTTAAAAGACTTAGCGATTACGCAGAAAAGTCAACACGAGTGCTGACTGCTGTATCCCACAGAGCCCTGCATCTCTACAAGCAGATATTGTCTTGTTTACGCAAGTTTTTTAAAACTTTGTCTAGTTTTTTCTGTTGTTTTTCATGAAATTACAAGTGACTCAATGCAGTGAGGAGTGCGATTTTCTCTTTGTCCTCTCCATGCATGCAGATAAGAAGCTTGTTTTTTGTCCCAGACATGTTATCTGTGTGTACATTTGGAGTATTGTTTGCTTTTAATGTTTTTTTTTTTCTTCTTTTCACTGGGAGCATGTAACCCAGACACAGAAAGAGTTGTTGGCCTGCCACTGTTTGTCCAGAGCATTAAGACTGATATGAAGGCTGGTGCTGCAACAGCTCTGGTTGTTTTTGTCTGAAATGATCTCTAGTGACAGTTTCAGCAGCTCTCGTTGTAACCTGCTTCATCAATTTTCAAGTGGTCATTTTTTTGAACAACTTCATGCATTTTATTTACTATGGTTTTAACAAAATGTTACGGTGGCATTCAATGTTCTAAATACAACTGGACTAAAATACTGCTGTACCCTCCTATCTTTACTGCTCTTTTCTGTGCAGCTGATTCAAGATTCTTTATTTGTCATAAACACCACATGTGGCACATGTGGTGGAATTAAATTCTAGGGAACATTGTGAAAAGATTTAACTTCCCTTTATGCATTTTCTTCACCAGAGCCGGTGTTTGTTAAGCGGTAAACCCTGACCTCTTCATACTTCAAACTTCCTTCAAAAGGAAGAATAAAGGTCATTCAAGTTTCATAACGAGCTTAAAACTGGGGAAAGCTGTAAAATTTTTAGGCCTTGTCCACACATAAATGTTTTTTCTTATTTATTTAATTGTGTCTAAAAACATTCTTGTAAACATTACACCGTTTCAGATTTTTTTTTTTAATCCATATAAAAGCAACCAACAACACAAAAAATTGTGGTACAGTAATTGTGTCAGGCCTGTATGTGGAGTTGTATTGCTGCCAAGAAAATACACAAAACAGAAAACTAGGCAGGAAACATGCACATGATAATTTTCAAGCTTCTTTATTGTTATTTACATCACATGTATGCAAGGGCGTAGATTTCATCTCATTATTGGGGGGGACCATAAACAGGGAAATTTTTTAAGAGCAATTTTGGGGGGGTCGGCAAAGTTACAGTGAAATGTAATGCAAAATGTACAAAGGGAAGTTTATCCAAACTGCATGCATATACTATGCAGAATAATCAACAATAATATTGATTTAAATGGCATGTATTTTATTTAGTAGTCTTAATACTACTATTAATCAGTACAACAGTGATACTCTAGCCTGGCCCTCGCCTTCCTGCACAGCTCCGCTCAATTCTCATTTCCCTTCACTTCACAGTCTGGGACTTCTCCCATCCACAACCATTTCTCCGGTAGATTTTTGTTCGGACCAATCAGAGAGCAGAAGGCGGAGTTTTGAACGACGTCGACTGACGTCGTCATTCAAAATGGCTGCCGCCACGAAGGAATTTTCAATAAAACAAGGTAAAAAACTATTATTTCTCTGCTGAGAAAAAATATATTTCATAGCTGACGTTATATCAGAAGTGTTCCTGAGCAATCAGAGAGCAGAAGGCGGAGTTTTGAACGATGTCGACTGACGTCGTCATTCAAAATGGCTGCCGCCACGAACGAATTTTCATCAAAACAAGGTAAAAAACTATTATTTCTCTGCTGAGAAAAAATATAGTTCATAGCTGACGTTATATCAGAAGTGTTCCTGAGCTTAACAGTTCCTAAATCAATTCACGAAATGGTCAAATCTGCTGGATATTAAATAGTTTCGGTTTGATATTTTCCAAACAGCCTCGGGTGCGCTACGAAAATAAATGATAAAAAATCGAATTTTATCTCAAATGTTTCATCTAGGCCAACAGTCAGTAAATTAAAGACATATAATTACACACTGGTGGCAGAAAAAATATCCACCGAGTGGTTTCTGAGCAATTTATCTGATAGCCTGGACCTCGTCAGGCTAAACTAACAAAACTCTGCCTCCTGTTCTCTGATTGGTCCATTCAAAAATCTCCAGGAGAAATCGTTGTCTATGGCAGAGATGCCAGACCCTAGTCCAAAGCGAAGTGAAGGACAAGGGTCTGGTTTAAACCAGGCTAGTGATACTCATTACTCTTGTTAAAAAATGTAATGTGTTCAATCTGCAGTACAATAGACGACAAATAATGACAAGTGGCAAAATGAGAATTTTGCAAAATAGGTCCCCTCTAAATATTGTTTAAATTTCAGTTTGGCTTGTATTCATAGATTGCTGTGGTCAGTGTCACTGATAATCTGGTACAACATCTTCCCAAAATCTTAATGCTTAAAAAGAAAACAGTTTTCAAGGAGAAGAAATACTTTAATGCAGGGGTCACCAAACTTTT
The DNA here is from genome assembly GCA_038048925.1 of Garcialebias charrua. NCBI lineage: Eukaryota > Metazoa > Chordata > Actinopteri > Cyprinodontiformes > Rivulidae > Garcialebias > Garcialebias charrua. The sequence goes on along the minus strand of JBBPBX010009144.1, from coordinate 6,416 downwards.
TGAGACTGAGAGCTACTTCAGTGGGACCAAGAGGCACAAAGGTCCACTTGTTCGTTCCAAACAAATTTGCATGGTTCAACTTTAATCATAGTATTAATAATAATACATTTACATACATGTGAATATATGACTGCCTGATCACATCTGATCTGGTCTGTATTATTAAAGACTCCACACAATGCTTTAGCTTGGTAAATATGATCAATTATTATTGATAATTACCAGTAGTGATTAGAACTCTCAATCAAGAACTTGAGTCCTCAGTTTGAATAATGTTTTGGTTCTTCTGTGCAAATGTAAATTGTTCTTAGCTTTGACTGGGAGTGTGGATGGTTGTTTGTCTCTTTGTCTGTCTCTGTGATGGACTGGAGACCTGTCTTGGGTGTCCCTGCCTTCACCCAAAAGCAGCTGAGATTGGTTCCAGTCCTAAACAAGGGGGCATAATGGATTACTTATTAACTGATATTTAAACATAAACACTATTTCTTTTATGTTAAACTCAGTTTGTAACATTTGAAATTCGTTGTATTTTATAAATATTTTATTAACTGTTTTGTAGAAATGAACACGTTTGTAACATTCATTCAAAATATGCCTTAACAAATCTGTAGCATTTTTTAAGAACCTATTAAGAATAAAATGTTCCAGTTGCAGATACAAAATATCAATAATGTAATATAATAAACAGTGACATTTTTTAATTAACCATGTGACATAAGTATTGATCCTCAACATTTTTTATAATAATAATTTAAAGCCCTTAAAACAACCACAGCTGCAACAAAGTGCTACACATATGAAATCATTTTAACTAATCATCACATCTTCTCTACTCTTTTTTAATTAATTATCTTTCACATATTTTATCATTACTTCTTTCAAGAGCTCCACACCTGAAAATATGATGAATGTGAATCCATCCTGCTCAAAGCTGCGCTGACATTCTACTGTCTGTTGCAGAGCCCACCAGGGAGCTAGTTAGCATTGAAGCTAGTGTGTTAGCTGATGAAGTGACGCTCCAAAGTGTTTTTCTGCCACTAATGATGCACAGACACACTTGTCTTTCAACACTGTGAAAGACCTTTTCCTCCCAGTCACTGTCACCTATGTTTTAAGTAGCTACTTACTGGAAGTTAGTACTTTGTGCAGCAGCTCACTCCCCACCAGCGGCTCCGCGAGCCTGTGACCTCCGCTGCTGTTGTTGTTCCTTGTAAACATTGGACTAAACCATTTGCCAACAGAGAAGGGGGGGTGGGCAAAATTTCCTTCTTTTTTTTTTAGAATAATGGCGGATTTCTCTCTTTTTTTGCCTTTTTATATTTATATTGTTTAAAGACACAATTTCCTTTATTGAATTATTGGGGGGGACAGATCTATATTTCCCCAAGATTGGGGGGGTCCGGACCTCCCCGACCCCCCCAGGATCTACGCCTATGCATGTATGAGGTGGAATGAAACTGTGTGCTCAAGGTCCCAGTTACACCCAAAATTAGCAAAAATATAAAGTATAAAATGCAAGTAAAGACACTAAGACATGCTAAACGAATGCTAAACGATAAGCTAAAAGATCTAAGATATACGCTAAACACTAATAATGTAACATATTAAACATGAATCTGTAGTGAGTACATGAGTATGAATGAAATTAACTAATACAGCAGCATAAAATAATCAGCAGCATGAGATCAGCAGCAAAGATAAATCACATATAACTAATTCATATGGGTATAACACAAATTTCACACTGGGTGTGAAGTGTACAAAAAAAAGGACATAATTACCTTAGTGCTGAATGGAATAGAAGAAAGGCAGTGACATCATCATTCTCAAAAAGATGCTTATTTTACTTTGTAAACAGAAGCATGGGGTGGCATTTCAAGATATTTTTCACTTTAAAACTAAAAAGCACCATCTGGATCCTCCTAAGACGTGTGGCACAAAGCTGAAAAGACAAAAATTAAAAAGAGGGGTAAAAGTGTTCTCATGTGGATGGCCTTCAAATAAAATATCAAAAACATATATAGAAATCAAATGTAAGCAAGGACTCACTTATTACATTTCATAAAATGTAAAATCAATATTCTGATTACAGGTTGCTAATTTTTAAGTGCCTGTTGTTGAAAAATGGTTTTATATCTTTGCATGACTGTCCCAAAACAGCTACTTAAAAGAAGATTGTGAAGCAATTGATGGGATTTTTTTATAAAGTTCACACAAACAGACAACATGCTGCATTAATATAACAAAGTTTGCTACCTTATCCCTGAAGCATATTGAACTTTAAAAAAAACTGCATCCACACCGGACTTTTTTAACGTCTTGCATTCAGCCTCACGCAATTGTGCATGCACAATTTACGATGCAAGGCTGTATCGTTTGGAATATGCAGCACTTTACAGTACAGAATGTGCTTCATTCATGAAGCTGTTGTGACTGTCTGCATGTCTGTCGACGTCATCGTGCCTGTGCTGTAATCCTCTCACACGCTGGTCTGTCATCAGCTCGGCCTTCTTCTTTTCAGGTGTCAGTCAGCTGAAGTCAAGCAGAGAGATTCCTCCTCTGCTAATTGACACCTCTGAGCTTCTAAGTGCAGCTGATGTCACTTCATAATAAATTATTTATCGTCTGAACATGCACAGGTTTATTAGTTGGCAGCATCAAAACAAAACTTTATTTGTGGTGACATTTTATTGGATTATGTAGAACCATTTAGACGAGATCAGACCTGTTTAGTAATTTACCATGAATACACAGTGACAAATACAATATCTTATAGGATTTTTTAAATTTTATTTCCCACTGCCAAAGGCACTGAAGCAATAATGTTTTAATTGTGAATGCAAGTGATAGTTTGTCTGTAGTGTTAGCTAAATATATATTAAACTAATAAACAAAGCTGAAGGAAATTCACAGAGTAACCGTTGCAACTGATTAATTTTAGGATCAATGCTGTTCAAGATAGCTGCCACTGCTAAGCAACCATAAACACATCAGCCAATCTGACATGTTGGGATAAAAAAATAACGTGTGGTGGGTTTTTCCCAACATAATTCTGAGCACTAATTGATTGTGCAAGTTTAGCATTTTCTAAACTTTTCCATTAACCAGTTGAATCAAGTCTTTTTGATAGCAATGGGAAAAAAAAGCAATTTATTGTCACGCACACAAAAAACAACCGAGAGATTATTGCCCATTGAAAAGGACACTCAATTTATACAGCCGACCATAAAACAAGTGGTGTCTCTCCATTTTGTTTCAATGAACATTTTATGTTGTTTTGCACGCTCAAACATGACTTACCTTGGAATGTTTCATTAATCCACCTCAGATTACTGTTAATACTAATCCAAGAAGACGTGGTGACATCTAGAGAGACAGGAATGTGCTGTTGACACAGTTAATCCCAAGCAAAAAGTCATTAAACTTTAAAAAGTACAGTATACAGAAGTCCCTCATTTATTGTGGGTAATACACACACGCACGCACACACACACACACACAACCTGCAATAAATGAAAATCCATGGAGTAGCGACATCATATTTTTATATTTTAAGGCTTTATAAACCCTCCCCACACTCTTGCAACGTTCTAATCTCTTAAACATACGTCATTGTAACAACATACGTATAGTACTCTATATGTAGCTACTAAATTTTACTTACCTGCTCTGCAGAACAGCAGTGACTCTTGTTCCGGTCCGACTCGGTTCTGTTTCTGCAGACCTACCCTGCAGTGACAAAGCCCACAATCAATTTTCTAAACTCTTAAACCCATTAAAGGTTCAGTCTGCAGTTTCAGTAGAACATCAGCACTTAGAAAAAATGTCAACAAGCAAAGCATTCTGATCCCTCCCCCTCAGAGCCATATATGGCTCTGCCCCCTTGTGGTCTGTTAAAATTCAAATTCAAGCTCTGTTTTTATTGGCTGATTCAAATTCAAGCTCGGTTTTTATTGGCTGGTTACAAACTTTGTTTTTATTGGCTGGAAAATGGCGGGTCACTTTTTCTTTTTAGAAATGCTTATTTACCACCTGGAGAAGCAAGGGGACAATATTTTTTTTTGTTTTTTTCAGAGATTACCTCTCTAACATCAATCTAGTGACAGAGTGAAGAAATATGTTAAAAATATATTGTTAGAAAAGTTACATATAGCAGCTTTAATTTTAATTACATACTTGTATGTACAGTAGCTTCTAAATTTTACGTAATAGCGCGTCCCCGCTCGGTGGTCTTTGTTGGCCGGTTGAAAGAGATGAAAAATGTGGCCATGGGCTCTGGATGGACCGCTTCGGTGTGTGTTCCCGCTTGGAGGTCCACGTGGGCAGGCTAGGATCTGTCGGGTTCACCGCTGAGTCTGAGGGTCTGGTTCTGGTTCGGTTCTATGCAGCTCTTGAGCGCCAAAGCACTTTTGTTTGTTTGTTTGTTTTTTGGGGGGGAAGATATTCGATTGGCCAACACAGGACCGTAGGTGGTCGAAATCCGATGAGTCCAAGTCTGGATGAGAAAAATCCCGATGGCCTACGGAAACAGTGCCGGACCTTCAGCGGCATGCGTCCTCGCTCGGAAGTCCTCGTGGGCCAACTACCATCTCTCAAGATTCATCGATGGGTCTGGAGGTCTGGTTCTGATCCGGTTTGATTCGACGGGCTCCACGCGGCTTCTCTGCATCCTCTAGGCGCCGATCAGATCAAAACTTTCCCTCTAGTTTTTCAGCCGAAGGAATTAGGGCTTATGGGTGGGGCACTGTTGCCTTCTGGGAAATGTGGTCATTATGAGCAGGAATACAGTGCAGGCTAACTGAGAGAAAATCCAAAATGGCAGCACCTATCCCAAGTATTTTATTTTTGTTTACTTTTTACTCAAAAAGGCGTTCAATTCAAGATCAACTGGACTTTATTTGTAACAGAAAACGTTTCGACTTCTGTCCAGAAGTCTTTTTCAATTCTGAATGGAAGCTGTGAGAACGAGAAGTTTTATACAGGCTTACAAGTCAATAACACATACATGTAAATTGACAGATCACACCTTAACAGTAGGGAGTCCCTTGAAGTCTCTGACAGAAAACACAACTAATCACAGCTGAGGTAACACATACATGTAAATTGACAGAACACACCTTAACAGTAGGGAGTTCCCTTGAAGTCTCTGACAGAAAACACAACAACTGTATGTAAATTGACAAACAACACCTCACAGCCCAACAAAGTGAGGTGTTGTTTGTCAATTTACATACAGTTGTTGTGTTTTCTGTCAGAGACTTCAAGGGAACTCCCTACTGTTAAGGTGTGATCTGTCAATTTACATGTATGTGTTATTGACTTGTAAGCCTGTATAAAACTTCTCGTTCTCACAGCTTCCATTCAGAATTGAAAAAGACTTCTGGACAGAAGTCGAAACGTTTTCTGTTACAAATAAAGTCCAGTTGATCCTGAATTGAACGCCTTTTTGATTTATCATGTCCTGGATGACTGAGAATCTTCACCAGCATTTTACTTTTTACTGTATGTGAGTAACATTAATGTTGACTATTATGTCTCTTGTACAATTTTTTTTGGTACAATATTATGTACTGTAGTTCACAAACCATGATGGAGCGAGTCTACGAAAGTCGAACAGCAAAGTAGCGAGGGACTTCCGCATATTTATTTGTAGTACCACCAGCAGTCACAAAGACTCTGTCCTCCCGGAATACAAAATGTATTTGAAAGCATGAAATAAAAGCAAACAATTGTTTCATAGAATTTATTGTTACATGCATCTCTTTTTAATTGAACTCTAGTATTTTTTACAGCTGCATCCAGCTCTTTTTTTTTTTCTACAAACCTGGAGATGTTCTGATGTCCTGAAGTGTTTTGGCACAAAATATGAGTTGTTTTCCCACCAATGAACTAAACCTTTCATTTAGATCACTTGAAAAAAATTACACAAGGTACCGTAGTCAAAATTTAAACAGCTACTGGCATGAAACAGCAGTCCGAAGCATGCAGGCTTAGGGGTGGCCTAACGAGTAATTGAAGAAAAACAACTGTGCGTGGAAGGAGGTACCATTTAGAAGCATAAAGATTTGGCCCGCTAAGAATCCTTTCAGATCTAAAATACCTGCACACAGATTGGAACAGGTTGAGCGGCCGTAAAAGCAAGTCTCATAAACTTCACAAACCCGGAAAACCACAGGAAAGTAATAAACGATAAGAGAACATGTTGTTCTGTGATCCTAACGATGCCCAAATTATGTGCTCTCCCAATATAGCAGCACGCTCAGGTGGGCTCTTTAGGCAAGAATCCTGTAATGGTCAGAACGTACAACAAAAATTAATAAACAGATACCTGTATTTGTGTTGGAAAAGAAGTCGTTTTGTAGGATTTTAACTAACTTGAAAGAAATACTTGAAATGACAGCTCAGGTTTTTCAAAA
>JBBPBX010009143.1:47199-60744 GCA_038048925.1 Garcialebias charrua | reverse complement strand
AGCAGCAACATGAAACAGATCAGCAGCAACATGAAACAGATCAGCAGCAACATGAAACAGATCAGCAGCAACATGAAACAGATCAGCAGCAACATGAAACAGATCAGCAGCAACATGAAACAGATCAGCAGCAACATGAAACAGATCAGCAGCAACATGAAACAGATCAGCAGCAACATGAAACAGATCAGCAGCAACATGAAACAGATCAGCAGCAACATGAAACAGATCAGCAGCAACATGAAACAGATCAGCAGCAACATGAAACAGATCAGCAGCAACATGAAACAGATCAGCAGCAACATGAAACAGATCAGCAGCAACATGAAACAGATCAGCAGCAACATGAAACAGATCAGCAGCAACATGAAACAGATCAGCAGCAACATGAAACAGATCAGCAGCAACATGAAACAGATCAGCAGCAACATGAAACAGATCAGCAGCAACATGAAACAGATCAGCAGCAACATGAAACAGATCAGCAGCAACATGAAACAGATCAGCAGCAACATGAAACAGATCAGCAGCAACATGAAACAGATCAGCAGCAACATGAAACAGATCAGCAGCAACATGAAACAGATCAGCAGCAACATGAAACAGATCAGCAGCAACATGAAACAGATCAGCAGCAACATGAAACAGATCAGCAGCAACATGAAACAGATCAGCAGCAACATGAAACAGATCAGCAGCAACATGAAACAGATCAGCAGCAACATGAAACAGATCAGCAGCAACATGAAACAGATCAGCAGCAACATGAAACAGATCAGCAGCAACATGAAACAGATCAGCAGCAACATGAAACAGATCAGCAGCAACATGAAACAGATCAGCAGCAACATGAAACAGATCAGCAGCAACATGAAACAGATCAGCAGCAACATGAAACAGATCAGCAGCAACATGAAACAGATCAGCAGCAACATGAAACAGATCAGCAGCAACATGAAACAGATCAGCAGCAACATGAAACAGATCAGCAGCAACATGAAACAGATCAGCAGCAACATGAAACAGATCAGCAGCAACATGAAACAGATCAGCAGCAACATGAAACAGATCAGCAGCAACATGAAACAGATCAGCAGCAACATGAAACAGATCAGCAGCAACATGAAACAGATCAGCAGCAACATGAAACAGATCAGCAGCAACATGAAACAGATCAGCAGCAACATGAAACAGATCAGCAGCAACATGAAACAGATCAGCAGCAACATGAAACAGATCAGCAGCAACATGAAACAGATCAGCAGCAACATGAAACAGATCAGCAGCAACATGAAACAGATCAGCAGCAACATGAAACAGATCAGCAGCAACATGAAACAGATCAGCAGCAACATGAAACAGATCAGCAGCAACATGAAACAGATCAGCAGCAACATGAAACAGATCAGCAGCAACATGAAACAGATCAGCAGCAACATGAAACAGATCAGCAGCAACATGAAACAGATCAGCAGCAACATGAAACAGATCAGCAGCAACATGAAACAGATCAGCAGCAACATGAAACAGATCAGCAGCAACATGAAACAGATCAGCAGCAACATGAAACAGATCAGCAGCAACATGACACAGATCAGCAGCAACATGAAACAGATCAGCAGCAACATGAAACAGATCAGCAGCAACATGAAACAGATCAGCAGCAACATGAAACAGATCAGCAGCAACATGAAACAGATCAGCAGCAACATGAAACAGATCAGCAGCAACATGAAACAGATCAGCAGCAACATGAAACAGATCAGCAGCAACATGACACAGATCAGCAGCAACATGAAACAGATCAGCAGCAACATGACACAGATCAGCAGCAACATGAAACAGATCAGCAGCAACATGAAACAGATCAGCAGCAACATGACACAGATCAGCAGCAACATGAAACAGATCAGCAGCAACATGAAACAGATCAGCAGCAACATGAAACAGATCAGCAGCAACATGAAACAGATCAGCAGCAACATGAAACAGATCAGCAGCAACATGAAACAGATCAGCAGCAACATGAAACAGATCAGCAGCAACATGAAACAGATCAGCAGCAACATGAAACAGATCAGCAGCAACATGAAACAGATCAGCAGCAACATGAAACAGATCAGCAGCAACATGAAACAGATCAGCAGCAACATGAAACAGATCAGCAGCAACATGAAACAGATCAGCAGCAACATGAAACAGATCAGCAGCAACATGAAACAGATCAGCAGCAACATGAAACAGATCAGCAGCAACATGAAACAGATCAGCAGCAACATGAAACAGATCAGCAGCAACATGAAACAGATCAGCAGCAACATGAAACAGATCAGCAGCAACATGGTGTGATTTTTCACAGTGATTATTGTGGTTACATATTCATGAGTCCAACATCTTCAGGGTAGAAGCTGTTCCTCTTCTGCCCCTTTTATTCAGCTGCTCGTTCACCAAACGTTAATAACTATAACTATATAAGCACTCAAAGCTTAATCAGAAATGTTGGGGGGGGGTTTCGGGTTCGGACCTGTAATTACAGTGAATTTGTCGGGTCGGGTGGGGTTCGGAAATGATGGCTACGGGCTGGGGCCGGGTCTGATGGGATTTTTTGGGCCTGAATGCAACTCTACTGCAGAGTGAACATAGTCTTCCATACTGTTGCGTCCTGTTAACCTTTCACGCATTCTCCCGTCAGAGTTTTGTTTAGCTCCTTGATCGTTGTTTCACATCACTCCTGTTCGTGTAGACAAAATTAAAATAAACCAGTTTGTGCTCGAGGAAAAAGCTGATCAGTGTCGTTGCTGATCGTTCTCGCTCCATCTCAGCAGGTTCAGCCTTACACTCAGAGGAGCAGATAAAGCGCGGGTTGTTCACAGAACGGTGCAATTTAGAAGATTAAATTTTATTAGAGCGCCAGCTCTTACCCAGAGTCCTGATTTGATCTGCGCCAGCTGAAACCACGTAAAGTACTCTCCTGCAAAACTCAGGTCAGAGAGAGCTCGTACATTATTCAGTGCTCATTTGAAGCCACAACTCACAGAAACTAACTACCGTAGGTGCCAAAATATTTCCCTGTGATTCACTTATTTTTCTTTTTGCTGCTGCTCTTGTTGCTTTCCTGCAACAGGTTTTTTATTATTTTATTGTTTGAAGCTTCCAACTCTTGCTTGATTTACATTTTGATCAAACACAACAACTAGTGGCACACGCAAAAAATGGCTAAAGGTCAATCAGGTGTGCAGATGCTAAGCTAAAATATGATGTGGTAGTACTTTGTAGATATTTGAACTACTCACCCTATGTCTAAAGAAGAGTTTCATTTCGACCACCTGTATCCACAATCTCGTTCTTTCAGTCACTATCCAGCGCTCATGACCATAGGTGATGGTAAGAACGTAGACCGGCCGGTAAACAGAGAGCTTTGCCTTACAGCTCAGCTCCCTCTTCACCACAATGGACCGGCACAGGGTCCGCAATACTGCAGACGCTGCACCAATCTGTCAATCTCATGCTTCATTTTTCCCTCATTCACTTCCCTCAAAATGCTACAACTCCACGATTTACTTATCATTAATTTTTAATTTCAGTATTTTTCTCTTTTTTTTCTCTTGACTTGCAGTTTTTTCTCGTGGTTCAATATGAATAAAAATGCTGATATGGAACATTTGATAAAGTAAAATGTTTCTGCTCTGGTTGGTTTTCTTGGCTCCTAATTTGGTGAAAAAGGGGGTGGACGACTGATTTCTGAGGAGTGAGCTGAGACAGTGTCTTTGTTTTGACTTGAAGCTTTTTGGAGGTTTCCGACTTTCCGTTAAGGTTAAAGTTCCTGCAGGACTTCTTGCTTTGCTCACTTTCTGGGACAGCGCCACCATGCTGTAACAAGGCAGGCGTCCCTCACTGAGAGATTACTCACTGTCAAGTAGGCGGTAATAAACAGGTGATACATTTATTTGTGGGGCGTGTGCAAACAAAGCTGTAGAGATTAGTCATGATTTGTACAAACCTTCCTTCTTTTTCCTTTCACTTCCCAAACGGACCGGTTTTAGTTCTCTACTACTTGTTAAGAAAAGCAGTTTACTCCCACACCAGACTTTACAACTTAACTGTGCATGTGGTTCAATAAAATATGTAGCTATCCACTGTTAAATAGATTATACATATCTAGGCCTGTCACGATAAACAATAAATCAATTAATCGTATGATAAATGAAAATTATTGACCTCGTTTTAATTTATCGGCTTTATTGTTTGTTTGTGTCTCTTTCTACTGAAGACACTGGATGACGGAAGGCTCAGCTCCAGTGTTCTTCACTGACCCCTCACTTTCTCTTTTCTCTTTAAAATCAGTTTTAACTGTCCAAAATCTCGTTTTTGGATCGTTAAATCAGCTAAGCTGAGAAGCTAAACTACGAGCTAAGCTAACAGGTCGACCTGATAAAAACTTTATTTTGTTGAAGCTCCAAAATTCACGGTTGAAACCCGTGCCTTCATGTAAAAACTTTTTTCCCTCTGCATAAAGAAGCTGAGAACTTGTTTACTGATTTTTTTAATTAAAAGCTTTGTGTGAAAAACGCTACGCTGAATAGCTCAAAACACACCGACCGTCTGCCATTTGAGAACCGAATAGACAGCCCATGTCACATCAAGAGGCCTCCCTCCATTTTTCTTAGAGACACGTTGCTCGCTCCCTCACTATCCATTTTTTGCTTCAAACAATCTTATACTGCCATCTAGTGGTCAAAAAAAAAACTACACACAAAACAAATTAACCAAAATGTCTTCCCAAATTTGACAATAATTACTAATTATTGTCAAATTTCAAACAATATTATCATTTATCGCAATAATTTCTGAGACTATTAATTTCCCAGCAAAATATGTTATTGTGACAGGCCTAGACATATCGGGTCTTAATGCAAGAAAATAACTGGAGTACATCAGCGTCCCTCTGTTAATGATGCACTCGTGCCACTGATGTCCACTGCAGTAACCTGATGTCTTCTCTAGAAGATGCCTTTTTAAACCCTGCTTAAAGTCAAATCTGTCTACATTTAAAGGACGTATACAGGTTTTTGTGTGTGTCAGCTCTGGATATGTGCTGCTCTGTTTGACAATAATATTCATGCAAAATTGTTCCTGCAAGATACAGTAATAAGCAATGCCCCCCCACCCCCCGTATAAACAAATGGGTCATTTCTGACTCTGCAAACCTTAAGAAACAACTTAAGACATTTTTTTTAGGTTGAAGGAGTGATATGAGATTCAACTGAGATTTACAACTTTTTGAAACTGTCCTGCACCTTTGGCTGTAAACAAACTAAACCCGCTGAACGACTCTTTTCTTCACACTCTTTCACTCTGAATTTCAGACAACACGTACTCTTTTAGAAGACGCACAATTGTCATTTCGGATTCACTGCTGCACGTCAAATTGAAGCTAAAGTGGCGGATCGGATCGTAGCACGGTTCAGCAGCTGTGTCCGATGCAGTAGAAGTGATGAAGCAAAGACACCATGAGCTTCACATTAACCTCCCTCTGTGGACCCACCGTCTGTTGACCCAGACATCAGGACAAAGGAGATTCTCACACACAGTGTAAGGTGAAGCTACGGTAATTGTATTACGGCGTGCTTGCTGGTACACGCCACCTTGTTGCAGCTGCAGGTCTGGCTCCATTGTAGAAAATGAAAATGGTGGATTCCCACCAGGTATTTTGACAACGTCCTCCCGAGTCCCCAGCCCTCCAGATCTGCAGCTCACATCATTATTTCTATTCAGCAGATTGCCTCTCCCCTCTGCTTGTAGAAGCCTCAGCGTACCCGCTGGGACCTATAGACCCTGACACCAATATTATATGCGTTTACACAGCCGCCACGGCACGATGCACACTCGCCTGTGTTCTGCACCGAGGTTAAGGTGTCTTGCTCAAGGGTGATGATGTGTCGCAGTGGCAGGTACAGTATTGTCCCAGGGGTGAATTTCATTATGCATTCAGGCTCGCAGCTGGTAAATATACGTTTAATGCCACAGAGTCAGCAGGAGCAGGCGGCGGGCGCAGAATACACAATCACTTCATCTGGTTTGTTTTGAAACCGCAAAGGTTTGAGGGGCTGGAGGAAAGGTTTTGTGTAACACAGGAAGTACAAGAGAGCAAACACTTAAGAAGAGAGATTTTTTTCCTAATGGTTTTGGCGATTTTTAAAAACTGGACTTAAAAACCTGTAGTTTTAGTAATTATATCTGGGTAGTCTGGTTATTTATTTATCTTACTAAAGGTTTAGACATTGTTTCCAAAGCTCTTGAACAAACCAACAGTATCATATTTTTACAGCTACCTACACCTTTTCCAAGTCCGCTTGGTTCAAGATGGCCGCCACAGCTAACTGATTTTAGCAAGCACAGAAAAGGTTACAACACAGGCGGTTGTACAAGTATCAAGTTAATTAATCTGGGTGAAACGATGAGGAGGCTGTAAAAAAAACTGATGTGGTCAGTGATGAAAACTTTGTGAATGGATCTGGACAGTTTTTTTTTTTTGCTGAGACGTTTCGTCCTTCATCCAAAAGACTTCTTCAATCTGAGGAGCCACCAAACAAACTGATTCCCCCAAAGAACATATGCCATAGTAGCCTGGTTAAAACCAGACCCTTGTCCTTCACTTCGCTTTGTACTAGGGTCTGGGATTTCTCCCATAGACAACGATTTCTCCGGTCGATTTTTGGCCGGACCAATCAGAGAACAGAAGGCGGAGTTTTGAACGACGTCGACTGACGTCGTCAGTTAAAATGGCTGCCGCCACGAAGGAATTTTCATGAAAACAAGGTAAAAAACTATTATTTCTTTGCTGAGAAAAAATATATTTCTTAGCTGACGTTATATCAGAAGTGTTCCTGAGCTTAACAGTTCCTAAATCAATTCACGAAATGGTCAAATCTGCTGGATTTAAATTGTTTCGGTTTGACATTTTCCAAACAGCCTCGGGTGCGCTACGAAAATAAATGATAAAAAATCGAATTTTATCTCAAATGTTTCATCCAGGCCAACAGTCAGTAAATTAGAGCCATATAATTACACACTGGTAGCAGAAAAAATATCCACCGAGTGGTTTCTGAGCTATTTATCTGATAGCCTGGACCTCGCCAGGCTAAACTAACAAAACTCCGCCTTCTGTTCTCTGATTGGTCCGGTCAAAAATCGACCGGAGAAATCGTTGTCTATGGGAGAAATCCCAGACCCTAGTACAAAGCGAAGTGAAGGACAAGGGTCTGGTTTTAACCAGGCTAATGCCATAGTGGAAAAAAACAAAACAGTTTGCTGGTGCTAAGATGGCCTCCAGGGCCCGCCCTCTCCCCCGTCAACTCCTCTGAGGCAGTCATGCCAAAGTGAGTCAAAACACCACTTTTTTTCTACTATGGAGTATGCTGTTTGTGGAAATCAGTTTGTTTGGTGGCGCCTCAGATGGAAGAAGTCCTTTGGATGAAGGACGAAATGTCAAAAAAAAAAGTCCAGATGACCTGACTGAACATTGTTGGATTCATACCTGGATTATTCAGCATTAACTTTGGTGTTTTGAACCACAGAGGAGTGACGGGGGAGATGGCGGGCCCTGGAGGTCATCTTAGCACCAGCAAAAAAAAGTTTCCACTTTGGAAAGGGGCTGCCGTGGTGTAGTGGTAATAGCAGTCGTCCCCCGATCGGAAGGTTGGCGGTTCGAATCCCGGTTCCCCACACCATGTGTCGTTGTGTCCTTGGGCAAGACACTTAACCCCAAGTTGCTCCCGGTAGGACTGGAAAGGCGCCTTGCATGGCAGCCTGCCGCTACCGGTGTATGAATGTGTGTATGAATGGGTGGATGGTTGGTATTGTAAAGCGCTTTGGGGCCCCTCATAGGGGGCTGGAAAGCGCTATATAAATAAGCTCCATTTACCATTTGGAGTAAGCTGTTTGTGGAAATCAGTTGATTTGGTGGCTCCTCGGACTGAAGAAGTCCTTTGGATGAAGCATGAAACGTCTCAACAGAAAAAGAAAAGAAACCGTCCAGATGACCTGACTGAACATTGCTGGATTTATACCTGGATTATTGAGCATGAACTTTGGTGTATGTGAATAAATATCCTGATGCATGCTCAATAATCCAGGTAGAAAATCTAACAAAGTTAATTCAGGTCTTCTGGACGGATTCTTCTTGTCAAAACGTTTCATTTCTCATCCAGAAGACTTTCAGTCAGAGGCCCTGTACACACGTAGCCGGATATCAGTAAAACCGAACAGTTTATCGTGCGGTTTGGCCTTTCATCCACACGTGAACTCCAGTTTATGTAACTATAAACGAATAATTAAAAAACTCCGACCAAAGTGGAGATTTGAGAATTCTCTGTTTTCTAGTCTGCGTGTGGACTTTCAGAACCGGAGGTTTCTGCTCCAGCTGAAGCGGCGCTGACGTCACATAATGCTCGGCGAAAAATAAAAGCTAAAATCTCAACATACCTGCTCTGACATGATTCCCAGTCGACATTTTCCTGCGTTTTATTAACTTTTGTACTCCAACATGGTATTTAATTGTAGTTCAACCTCGCGGTCTGTCCACACAAACGAAAGAAAAAAAGAAAAAAATAACAGGAAGTTGCAGCTGGGTTGAAGGGTTGTGACTGCACTACACTGCCACCTATGGGTTCAGCATATTCTTTACAACGCTCTGTGGTGAAAATAAACGGGTACATGTAGACAAATATTTTAAATATCCAAACATGTATGTACGGAGATATTTTTTTTGCGCAGATATTCGTTTTTCAAACACCAGGCTATGTGTGTACAGGGCCTGAGGTGCTGAAACAAACTCAGTCTTATGAATAGCACCTTCTCATTGTGGATCAACCAGTTTACTGGTGAGTGACGGCCAAAACCAGCTGTTCACATGATAGAGGACTATCAGTCTAAAAATTGGTCATTTGTGCCCTGATTAGAGCTTGCACGATTTCATATGTTTTAAAGTTGACTTCAACATGATAAAAGTCGACATTGACTAATAATAATAATAATAATAATGAATTCAATTTATAACGCACTTTTCATTAATGAAAATCTCAAAGTGCTACACGGTGCAACAGAAATTAAATGTCAATAAAACAAGTAATAAAACAAGTAAAATCAATAACAGTATCAACTAAGATCAAAAGTAGAATCATGAGGAGGCAGAGTATGCTCGGTTGAAAAGAAAGGTCTTCAAGCCGCTCTTAAAGTCAACCACAGACTGTGGGACCCTCAGACAGTCAGGAAGAGAGTTCCACAGGCGGGGGGCAGCCACACTGAAAGTGCTGTGACGTCACAGGAACTCAAGACGCTATATCACATTCACAAAAAACGTCATTTATTATTTACCAAAAAAAAAGGACAACAAAATATCAAGAGCGTATATTAATGCTCCTACCATTTATCATACTGCAAAAAAGTCACAGGAAAACCAGAACTAAGCTGCAAAAGTGAAAGAAACGTGTGGCACATTAAAAACAAAACTAAAAACGGGGGCAGGCCGGATAAAATAAAATTAACTAAAAAACAGGGGGGTGGTCAGTGGTGGATAGTTGAACCGGAATAATAATTATAATAATAATGAATTTAATTTATAACACACTTTTCATTAATAAAAATCTCAAAGTGCTAGAGTCATCTTTAGTGAAATACTAACACACTGTTGATTAATTTCTACACGTTTGCCGAGACTTGACCTGCTCCTCGCCTCCCGTCTGCTTGGAAGAATCCATTTTGTAGCCAGCGCCTGGCGCTGATCAGTTGACAAGTGATACAATCACATGACTGCGACTAGTCGACGTGAAATAAAAAAACTTGTGAGATGTCTTATAATTGACTAGTTGGCTAGTCAATTGACCCCCTAGCCCTGATGGCCGCTTGCTATTCGCAGAGGGCTGAGTGATACTTGCAATAACATCATTGTGAAGTTTTGCAGCTAGTTTCAACTGACCCCCTCTTACAGTAGCTATGTTCACATGGACATAAGTAATCAGATTAGACACCCCATTCGGTTTATTTTTTGTTGATTTAGCTTGACCCGAAAGAATTTGTAATCCGAATGAGACGAGTGGTTTATGCCGATTCAATATCTGAACGGTGTGCATGTAAACACTTAATCTGATTATTTTATTCCGATTGTGAAAAACTGACCTGACTGCGCGTGTGTGACCTATGTCTACCTCATGTATTTCCGTTTGGCTAATGCTAATAATATTAGCGTGTCGGGGAAGTAAAACTGGTCGGCGAGCGGCAACATTTCTACAAGAAACTTTGAAAGAGCTCAAAATGATCTGTATCACCTGTAGCTCAGTCAGGGAGTGCAGTAACGTCTCCATCGTCATTAAAACCCGTCGCGGGTCCATTTTGGGCGCGCAGGTCTGCGCATGTCAGTACTTCTGTTCAGAATAAAAGCCTGCTTCATGTAAACGCTCATCATGAACGGTTTGTGCCCACGTAAACGATACATTCGAATTATTTAATCTGAAAACATTTAAATCAGGTCAAAAAAATTTGCACATATAAACATAGCTTTTGCTAGTATCACTCAGCCTTCTGTGAATAGCAAGCGGCCATCGGGGCACTAACGATCCATCATTAGATTGATGGTCCTCCTTCATCATGTGAACAGCTAGTTCTGGCTATCGCCATCAAACTGGTTGATCCACAGTGAGAATGTGTTGCTTAAAAGACTGAGTTTGCTGCAGCTCCTCAGAGTGAAGACGTCTTTTGGATAAAGAATACGTTTCAACAAGAAGAATCCGTCCGGACGACCTGATTTAACTCTGATTTGCGAACGAAAGAACATAAACATGGAAGTTCAGATGCTTGTTTTCACTGAAAATATTAAAATTCAAATGTAGGTGATGGTGTAGAGGCAGGGCAGCCGACTTGGGACCCGGAAGTCCCAGGTTCGATCCCCGGTCATTGCACATCTCGTGGTGTCTCTGAGCAACACACCTCATCCCCAAATGCTCCCCGGGCACTTTCAATAGCTTCCCACTGCTCCACCTGGTGGTGGAAAAGTTAAATGCAGAGATCCAATTTCGCCATTATATGGGAACATACAATGATGACACATTATTATTATTATTAATATTATTATTATATTAGGCAAAAAAAAAACTGCTGCAGGGATTCTGACGGGCCCGATTTTTTTATTTAGAAAACGTGATTTGTCTGAAAACTGCCGAGCATTTGTCCCGCACACACAAACGATGGACTTTTGTTCTGGGTCTAAACTTTTCTCTTTAAAATGTTTCGTGGTAAAAGATTACAAAATGAGAAAGAAATCACAGATTTTCCTCTTCACATATGAGCAGAATATCACAAACGCCTTCATGATGCATCTAATGCAGCTACGAGCGCTGCGTTTATTAAACGGCTTCATCGTTCTTCAATTTTCTTCACTCTTGCTCAGAAATTTGCTCGAACGTGAGCTGTATGTACACACAAGCGCTTCGGCTTTTTGTTCCTACCGTCTTGAACGCACCAGCGGAGCTAATTGTTTGTCGAATTGATTTCTTATTTAATTACCAGACGAGCAAATTAGTTTAAACTTGAAACCCGAGAGCCACTCGAGGGGAATTGAAGTTATTCCAAAAGTTTTCAATGGAGAAGAAAATTAAAATTTCCTTCGCGGTTATTGGTTATGTGGCAGAGAGGAAGCGTTATTCTTCTTCAGATTCATATCTACAGAATAAACAGGATCCGTTCCTTTCTTGAACTGACTAAATTAAGAAGAGATCCTTAAAATAAACAAATAAATAAAAAATAAAACTTCCGAGTGCATCTAATTGCCAACGACTGTTTCCTTAAGTTGTCACTGAGTGAAAGAGGATAATGATGCTATCAGAAGAAATGGTGCCTTCGGGGACAAAACGAGATTAAAAGGAAATTGAGGAAAACGGAAAATGTTTCCAGCTGTTAAACCACTGCATGCTGCACAGTTTTATTGTTTTAAGTGGCGCTGTTGCAGATTGGTTATTAATCGACATAAACTTTGAGCAGAACGTTTTCTAGAAGTTTTTGTTACCGCGTGCGTCCTGTTAGCCACCTGTCCTTTAGCATTATTACAGTGTCTGTTAAATTCCAAATCTTAAAGGATTTTGTGACTTTATAGCATTTTCTTGTACATTTGCTGCTACTCGAATGCAACACGTGTTGAAGCCCTCTTCAAGATGATGATTTTTATTTTTTTATATATATAAAGCAAGCTATTTTTAAGTCATGTTTGCACATTTCGTCCACATCAAACTGTTTTTGGTAAGAAAAGACATCAAGGCTATCCAAAGTGAAGATTTTTTTAAACTGTGTTAACAAAATGAATGCATCGAGGAGAGCTGTGTTGTACTTATGATTGTTCGGTTAAAAAAATGCTTACAAACAAATCTTTACAGGAAAAGTGTTGGATAAAAAATATTCTCTATTCACTTAGAAGCCACTCGAAGACACGAGAAGACTTTTATCTGGTTTTACTTGCAGGGCAGACTTTCACCACTGGTTACACAGATGTACAGAAGTTCTACATGCATGGAACAAATTCACGAGAATCTGCAACGGGCATCGTGCGAGAATAGTTTTTTATAAGCTTTATCAGCTCTGATGACCTCAGCCACCCAGCTGCACATGCAGGATCAAATCCTCTGCTCACTTAAACACATGGTTCGCGGGCAGCTAACATTCTCTGTTAAAAACATCCATAAACCTTGATCAAAATTCCCTGAAAAAAAGTATGGGGCAAGTTTTTGGCTTTGCATCACCCTGACATTAAAATCCTATTGTGTGCTAAAACGATGATTTATCTAAAGGAATTTGTAAACGATGTTTAAGGTTTATCGTTAAAATCGTTTTGGGGTTTTGTCTGTTTAAATAGGTATTTGGAGTAAATCGGGCCTGAGAAGTGTACAATTTTATTTTCTTCTATGAATTGTTGTTTTTGACATCACTTTTCATGAAATCAAACCGACCCCGTGCAGATCTCAGCTGCTCACTCAGTTGGTCGTTGAAATTATTAAATGGTAAAAACTAGGGATGCACGATATTATCAGCATGGTATCGGTATCGGCCGATGTTCGTAATAAAGTTAAATATCGGACATCGGCCATTCCATCAAAATAACTCGCTGATATGAAAGGCACTGTACAGCACTTTGAGCTGCTTTTAGTATGAAGGGTGCAAGGCTTTTTAAATCCTTTCCACACGCTTGCAATATTCTAAACGATGTTTCTAAACTTTAAAGCTCTGAAAGAGCACAGCATGTCATGTTCCCTTTCAGTCACTTTCTCTCGGTGCAACATACTTGCTATGGGAATTGCGCCCCCGCGCAATTCCCATAGCAAGGAAGGAAACTAACAGGCTATCGGGAAATGTCACGGTGTTCCCGATGGCCAGTGTGCCCCCACAATCAGTCTGTCTTCTCTCTTTCACTGTGCTCTTTTTGAGCGTTTAGAACATTAAGAACATTGCTAGAGTGTGGGAAGGGTTTATAAAGCCTATAAATAAATAAATAAAAAAAAAATA
>JBBPBX010009143.1:25328-47127 GCA_038048925.1 Garcialebias charrua | reverse complement strand
ATTTATATTAGGGGTGCAGGAAAAATCGATTTTTAAAGAATTGAGATTCTTAGTCCTGGCGATTCAGAATTGATTCTAAAAGCCCCAAAATCGATTTTTTTTTTTTTTACATTAAAGCCCAAAAGATAAAGAAAATAAAACCATATCTCATAGTATATGAAAGAAGACGTAAAATGAAAGGTGGCAGAAAGAAGAAGAAATCTGACCCGAACCAGTGACCTCCAGGACCCGATTAAAGCTGCTGCATTCTATTCATATACCCATCTGCTCACAATTCAGGCTGCTGTATTTATACTGTATTATTTGACATTATTAATGTTTGCTACACGCATATTTTTTTAAATAAATGTTTTATTTGTTTACATTATTGTTTAATCTTTTCATAATTTCAATCGAAAATCGATTCTGAATGGAAAATCGATCCTGGAATGAAATTTGTTTTAGAATCGAAAATCGATTTTTAATCGAATCGGTGCATCAAGAATCGAATCGATTCTCCAGACACAGAGATTCGCACCCCTAATATATATACAGGTAGTCCCCGACTTACGAGCGAGTTCCGTCCCTAGGGGGCGCTCGTATGTCAAAAATTCGTAAGTAGGATCACATAGTAAAAAAAAAAAAATTTTATTTTTTTTTTTTTAATAAATGAATACATGTACAGTACTGGACAGTCACCAAGCACTTAGCCTATCCTAACACAGTTTTTAAAGATGAAGGAATGAGTTGAATTGTCTCCCTTTCACATAAAGTGAAAGTAGCTCCCTTTATGGGAATGGAGCCTGCAGGGAGGAGGGAGACAATTCAACTGACTCCTTCATCTTTAAAAACTGTGTTAGGATAGGCTAAGTGCTTGGTGACTGTACAGTACTGTACATTTATCTATTTATTAAAAATATACAGTACTGTATATACAGTATTTTTATTTTTTTATTGTTTTTTATTTATAAATAGATAAATGTACAGTACTGTACAGTCACCAAGCACTTAGCCTATCCTAACACAGTTAAGGAGTCAGTTGAATGGTGTCCCTCCTCCCTGCAGGCTCCATTCCCATAAAGGGAGCTAGCTTCCTTTATGTGAAAGGGAGACAATTCAACTCATTCCTTCATCTTTAAAAACTGTTAGGATAGGCTAAGTGCTTGGTGACTGTCCAGTACTGTACATGTATTCATTTATTAAAAAAAAAAGTAAAAAATTATTTTTTTATTTTTTTATTTTTTTTTTAATGAGATGCATGCTCGTAAGTCCGGGACCTCGTAAGTAAGAGCGCTCGTAAGTCGGGGACTACCTGTATACTAAAATAAATGTAACGTCCCTACTTTGCAGATTTTCACCTATCTGGAACCCCCACGATAAGTGAGGACCACTGTAAAACATTTACTTATTCAGTGTACTGTATAAATTGCAAAACGTCAAATATAATCCTAAATTTATAAATCAGATTTGTAGAAAAACAAGTTCAAACCAATGTAATGAGCTGCAGGTGAACAGGAGTGTACCCGCTGTTGTAAGAAAAATGGAGTCGGGCTTTCCGTGCGCCTCAGACAGGGGCAGAACCATTCTCTGGAAACACAATGCAGGATGGCATGCTCCAGCTAAATAAATTATCACGGGGGCTATTTTTAAGCTGAAGTGTAAATGCAGTAATCCTTGGAGCAGGAGCTGCGAAGAGCACAGAAGCCACATCAGGGAATTCTGCTCTGCCTTTATCTTCGCCTCCCGCCCACCTCCCTCTCTCATCCCTCTTCCTCCACTCCCCACAGCTCCACAGCATCCCTGCACCTCCATCTTTCCTCACTTCACGCGTTTCCAGTTTCCCCCCTTCATTCTTTTCTCCCTGTGCCTTTCATATGGTAAAACCCTCTTTTCTGTCTGAGTATTTTGCTTATCGCTGAGCCCTCTGTGGGGACTCCACCAAGTTCCATTGTCGTAAACAATAACGGACCTTTGAACAAGACAGGGAGGGGAAACATGTAAGTGGCACCCAAAGAAGCAGCAGTCGGAGGATATTAAGCCACAGTGGGTCATTCTTCAACTTGCCAACAAATCTTTTTTTAAGCGGTGTGAAATGCGAGGGCCCCTATTTTATTCTCGGTTCTGTGTGTGAGAACACTGTCAGGCCTGGGAGAGTTCCTCTGAAGAGGCTGCAGCTCCTGTGTGCCGTTGTATTATGTTGCTTTGGGGTGTGAGAACAGAGCCTCCTCCGGTTCTGTTTAACAGCTCATAATGGGGCGTCGTTAATCACCGGGGCGGGCCGAGGTTTTACAAGGTTAATGATGGTGTGGCCAACCTCTCGACTTGTGTCCCGTTCCTCCGCTGTTTATCTGTCCCTGCAGAAGCACGAGCTCAAAGATCTCCCATCAACGTCTTTTCCACAAACGCACCACGACAGTAACCCCTTCCCCAGTTACAACCGAACATCGGTGTGATGTTGGTGCTCAAAGGCTCCAGGCACCCCGAGGAAGTTGGTCGTGTCGGTAAAAATGTACTTTGACTTTTTCTTTTAGTTTGAATGACAATAAATAATCTCTGACTCTCTGACTTTACGCCTTTACGCAACATTAACATTTTTTGGACGTTTCTGCGATGGTACATGTTGCGTTGCAGCAGCTCACGGAGGGTGGGAATATTTAGGTACCTCACAATTCGACTGAATTACATTTCAGATGCGACTACCGTATTTCCCAGCGTATATGTTGCATCAGTCCAAAAAAAGCATCATGAAGAGGAAGAAAACATATCACTTTGGCATTTGTTGCATCTATTATGTGTCACCGCTGACCCGTCACGTTTATTATGCGTTTATTTAATGGTCAAAACAGCTTCATTTTGCCTTGGCGGCGCCATCCATCCATCACGGCCATGCAGAGCTGATAGCTCTCCAGCGTTCTTCCACCTGCACCAGCTGAGTGAAGTGAGTGTGCATGGGGGTAGGACTCGCTGTTGCAATTTATTTAACAAGATTAACTCATAAAAACAGTTAGTTGTTTGTTGGACATTATAGCAAAGGTGTTTCTCAGTTTAACTTTGACTTAATACATGCACTTTAATGGTCAAAACAGCTTCATTTCACCTGGCGTGGCGCCGTCCATCCATTCAACCATATATCCATCGTGGCCGGAACTGTGAGTTCTCCAGCATTCCTCTGCGTGCACCAGATGAGTGAAGTGAGCGCGCACGGGAGGACTTGCTGTTGCAGTTCTTTGAAATATAAAGAGTCAGTGAAAAATTGCGTTATGAATGTGGCGGGGCGGCAGTGTATACAAGTCGCAGGACTGACAAATATATGCAAAAAACTGGGACTTATACGCCAGAAAGTATGGTATAAAACCAATATTGATGCATCCAAAATCCCACATGGAAAAATATCCTGAGCATCACATGTCTGACCTGAAAGAAATAAAATATTTCCTCCACTCTGCAGCTGGAAACAGTTTCTGCTTCTATTTAAACAGGAATGTGGGAATGAAATGAACGAGAGGAGTCAAACTTTGTTCAGGTACATAAGATTCTGTGGTGGAGGAAGACGTTCTTCACTTTTTCCAACACTTTATTTCTGGTCCTGTCAGAGTGTGGGAACAGCTGTGATGATGTTTCATGGCTCCAAAAGATGCAACAAAGTACACCAGACATTCTTTTCAACTCCTGAATGCAGACTCAAATACTTTGCAGCAGAAGTTGCAGAGAACTTTGCCTTTGTTTGCTCAGTGGTCCTCTGGTTAGCAGCGGCAGCCACCACCATTTCTTCTTCCTCCATGTGGAAATATGTAACATTATCTTTATTTATTTTTTTACTTAATAGGAGCCAAAGTACTCCCAAACTCTGGCTTTCAGTGCCCATGGTGCCATTTAAATACATTTGTCAGGCATTTAGCGGACCTTGGAGAGTGGAAGGTACTTCTGACCAATGAATATCTGTCGGTCTGTATTTGCACAGTTTTCAGGTTTTGCAATGGTGATATAGTCTAAAGAGTTATCTACAGCAGGTAAGATAATAATCGCTCATCCCCTTTCCACAGAACCCCACTTAAAAATATCTAATTTTCCTTCAGTGATTCTAAATAATATCCATCCATCCATCCATCCATCCATTTTCTTCCGCTTATCCGGGGTCGGGTCGCGGGGGTAGCAGCCTAAGTAGGGAGGCCCAGACTTCCCTCTCCCCAGCCACTTGGAGCAGCTCCTCTGGGGGAATCCCAAGGCGTTCCCAGGCCAGCCGAGAAACATAGTCCCTCCAGCGTGTCCTGGGTCTTCCTCTGGGTCTCCTCCCGGTGGGACATGCCCGGAACACCTCACCAGGGAGGCGTCCAGGAGGCATCCTAACCAGATGCCCGAGCCACCTCAACTGGCTCCTCTCGATGTGGAGAAGCAGCGGCTCTACTCCGAGTCCCTCCCGGATGACTGAGCTTCTCACCCTATCTCTAAGGGAGAGTCCAGACACCCTGCGGAGAAAACTCATTTCAGCCGCTTGTATCCGAGATCTCGTTCTTTCGGTCACAACCCAAAGCTCATGACCATAGATGAGGGTGGGAACGTAGATCGATCGGTAAATTGAGAGCTTTGCCTTTCGACTCAGCTCTCTCTTCACCACGACAGACCGGTACAGCGCCCGCTTCACTGCGGATGCTGCACCTATCCGCCTATCGATCTCACGCTCCAGTTTTCCCTCATTCGTGAACAAGACCCCGAGATACTTAAACTCCTCCACTTGGGGCAGGACCTCCTCCCCGACCCGGAGAGGGCATGCTACCCTTTTCCGGCTCAAGACCATGGCCTCGGATTTGGAGGAACTGATCCTCATCCCGGCCGCATCACACTCGGCTGCAAACCGCTCCAGCGAAAGCTGTAGATCACGATCTGATGAAGCCAATAGGACCACATCATCTGCAAAAAACAGAGAAGCGATTCTAAGGCCACCAAAACGGATCCTCTCAACACCTTGGCTGCGCCTAGAAATTCTGTCCATAAAAGTTATGAACAGAATCGGTGACAAAGGGCAACCTTGGCGGAGTCCAACTCTCACTGGAAACGAGCCTGACTTACTGCCGGCAATGCGGACCAAGCTCTGACACCGGTCGTACAGGGACCTAACAGCCCATATCAATGGGCCTGGTACCCCATACTCCCGGAGTACCCCCCACAGAACCCCCCGAGGGACGCGGTCGAATGCCTTTTCCAAGTCCACAAAGCACATGTAAACTGGTTGGGCAAACTCCCACGCGCCCTCCAGGACCCTGCTGAGGGTGTAGAGCTGGTCCAGTGTTCCACGACCAGCACGAAAACCACACTGCTCCTCCTGAATCCGAGGTTCGACTATCCGACGGACCCTCCTCTCCAGAACCCCTGAATAGACCTTACCAGGGAGGCTTAAGAGTGTGATCCCCCTATAGTTGGAACACACCCTACGGTCCCCCTTTTTGAATAGGGGAACCACCACCCCAGTCTGCCAATCCAAGGGAACTGCCCCCGATGTCCACGCGATATTGCAGAGTCGCGTAAGCCAACACAACCCCACAACATCCAGAGCCCTAAGGAACTCAGGGCGAATCTCATCCACCCCCGGAGCCCTGCCACCGCGGAGCTTTTTAACCACCTTGGTGACCTCAGCACCAGAGATTGGAGAGCCCGACCCAAAGTCCCCAGGCTCCGCTTCCTCAGTGGAAGACGTGCCAGTAGGATTGAGGAGGTCTTCGAAGTATTCCGCCCACCGACTCACAACATCCCGAGTTGAGGTCAACAGCACGCCATCCCCACCATAAATGGTGTTGGTCGCGTACCGCTTTCCCCCCCTGAGACGCCGGATGGTGGACCAGAATCGCCTCGAAGCCGTACGGAAGTCATTCTCCATGGCCTCTCCGAACTCCTCCCACGCCCGAGTTTTTGCCTCAGCAACCACCCGAGCCGCATGCCGCTTGGACTGTCTGTACCTATCTGCTGTTTCCGGGGTCCCACAGGCCAAAAAGGCCCAATAGGACTCTAAAAAAGCTAAGTCTGGTCCTCTGGACATTCAAAAAACAAAACAAAACAAAGCAAAAAAAACCTGTAGAAACGTTTCGTCTTTCGTCCGAAAGACTTCCTCAGTCTGAGAAGCTGTGTTCAGCTCAGTCTTATAAATAGCACCCTCCCACAGTGGATCAACCAGTTGGCTGATGACAGCCGAAACCAGCTGCTCACATGATCAAGGAGGACCATCAGCCTGACGATGGATCGTTAACACCCTGATGGTTGTTTGCTATTCACAGAGGGCTGAGTGATACTAGCAATAACAGCATTGTAAGTGGGGGACAGTTGAACCCGGAGGCCTCCACCTCTGTTTAATGATGGACGGTTTCTTTTCACAAAGATGGCCTCCTTTACTCCTCTCTCAAACCATTGTTCCTCTCTATCAAGGATGTGAACATCTTCATCCCTGAAAGAGTGACCGCTGGCTTGGAGATGAGTGTAGACCGCAGAGTCCTGACCTGATGATGTTGATCTTCTGTGCTGGGCCATCCTTTTGGCCAGTGGCTGTTTAGTTTCCCCGATGTAAGACTGATCACAGCCCTCCTGACACTGAACAGCATACACAACATTACTCTGTTTGTGCCGGGGGACTGGATCTTTGGGATGAACCAGTCTTTGTCGTAATGTATTTTGGGGTTTAAAAGCCACCGGGACGTTGTGTTTAGAAAATAAACGTCTCAATGTCTCTGAAAATAGGAGCCCAATAGGACTCCTTCTTCAGCATGACAGCATCCCTTACCGCCGGTGTCCACCACCGGGTTCGAGGGTTGCCACCACGACAGGCACCAACAACCTTGCGGCCACAACTCTGATAAGCTGCCTCGACAATAGAGGCGCGGAACATGGCCCACTCGGACTCAATGTCCCCCGCCTCCCTCGGAACGTGTTCAAAGCTCTCCCGGAGGTGGGAGTTAAAGCTCCGTCTTACGGGAGACTCTGCCAGACGTTCCCAGCAGACCCTCACAATACGTTTGGGTCTGCCAGGTCTGACCGGCATCCTCCCCCACCATCGGAGCCAACTCACCACCAGGTAGTGGTCAGTTGACAGCTCCGCCCCTCTCTTCACCCGAGTGTCCAGGACATGCGGCCGCAGATCAGATGAGACGACAACAAAGTCGATCATCGAACTGCGACCTAGGGTGTCCTGGTGCCAAGAGCACATATGTACACCCTTATGCCTGAACATGGTGTTCGTTATGGACAATCCATGACGAGCACAGAAGTCCAACAACAAAACACCACTCGGGTTCAGATCAGGGGGGCCGTTCCTCCCAACCACACCCCTCCAGGTCTCACTGTCATTGCCCACGTGAGCGTTGAAGTCCCCCAGCAGAACAAGGGAGTCCCCAGGAGGCGCACTCTCCAATACCCCCTCCAAGGACTCCAAAAAGGGTGGGTAATCTGCGCTGCCGTTTGGCGCATAGGCACAAACAACAGTCAGAGCCCGTCCCCCCACACGTAGGCGAAGGGAGGCTACCCTCTCGTTCACCGGGGTGAACCCCAACGTACAGGCACCAAGATGGGGGGCAACAAGTATGCCCACTCCTGCTCGGCGCCTCTCACCAGGGGCAACTCCAGAGTGGAAGAGTGTCCAACCCCTCTCAAGGAAACTGGTTCCAGAGCCAGAGCCATGCGTTGAGGTGAGTCCGACTATTTCTAGCCGGAACCTCTCAACCTCACACACTAGCTCAGGCTCCTTCCCCACCAGAGAGGTGACATTCCATGTCCCAATGGCCAGCTTCTGTAGCCGAGGATCAGACCGCCAGGGTCCCCGCCCTCGGCCACCACCCATCCCACATTGCACCCGACCCCTTTGGCCCCTCCCATAGGTGGTGAGCCCATGGGAAGGGGGACCCACGTCTCCTCTTCGGGCTGTGCCCGGCCGAGCTCCATGGGTAAAAGCCCGGCCACCAGGCGCTCGCCAACGTGCCCCACCTCTGGGCCTGGCTCCAGAGTGGGGCCCCGGTGACCCGCGTCCGGGCGAGGGAACATTGATTCCATTAGTGTTACTCATCATTGGGGTCTTTGGGCTGCACTTTGTCTGGTCCCTCACCTAGGACCTGTCTGCCTTGGGTGTTCCTACTAGGGGCATGAAGCCCCTGACAGCATCCTAGGATCATTGGGACACTCAAACCCCTCCACCACGGTAAGGTGGCAGCCCAGGGAGGGGATTC
The DNA here is from genome assembly GCA_038048925.1 of Garcialebias charrua. Lineage (NCBI taxonomy): Eukaryota > Metazoa > Chordata > Actinopteri > Cyprinodontiformes > Rivulidae > Garcialebias > Garcialebias charrua. The sequence continues at coordinate 38,947 of JBBPBX010009143.1, read as the reverse complement.
TAAATAATAATTGAGGGTAAATTGTCTGTGCCTGTATTTTTGTTTCTTTTTTCCACAGTTTTGATCAGAATTAGTTTTAAATCTGAAGCTTGGCATCCAGAGGACAAGAGACTGAACCGAATGGCCCCACCTTTGCAGGCTACTCCATGCACTTATCAGATATGAAATTCAGTGTTTGATCTTATTTTTATTTTTGCTGCTCTCTTACCCATTGAAGAGCAGCTGATCGTAGTTTTGCTGTTGATAAAATGTAAGACGTGAAAATAACTGACTCTCAAACTGCTGATGCAATCGTTTAGTTCCTCGCTTTAGAAAGTTAAGTGTTGCTGTTTGCAGCATGTTTTTTTATGTTTTTAGGTTTGAGCTCCGATGTGTGTAAACAGCAGTGATCGTTTAGCGGCTCACATCAGTTAACCCGTTACGAGCCGAGGCGATCATCCACGATCAACCACTCTCAGATAGATGCACGCACGTCAGCTCACATGTTGTGACATAACTGAAGGGTTTGGTTTTGCTGTTCAACTTCTTTCTCCGTTGCGTTCCCCTCTTTAAACCCTGAAGGCCGTGACAGCTTTATGTCTCAAGAAATATACATCATGATGGAGAAATTAGGTCCACAAAAGAAACGTGAACACCCCCTGCTGAGCAGCTAAAGGACACCGAACCACAGAGGCGAGGTTTAAGTGTGCAAAGTTGCATGGCCGTCAGGATATTCAAAGACAAATCGTGCTGGAAGAATAAATCCAAGTTGACAGAAGAGAAAGTAACAAAATAAAATCAGTTTGAAGTCGCTGATGCATCCAGAAAGAGCTCTGGTTAAGGGTTATGTAGTGGAAGGAGGAGGGAAACGTCCTGTTCACAAGTTGATCCAAATTACTCTTAGAAAATACACTTTGAAGCTTCTAATCTAGGGTTATGAACAATCAGTATCTTACCTGTTGTAGATAACTCTTTGCACCGTCTCTAGTTGAAGAAACGGTTAATTGCAGATGAGCAAGTGGCTAGTTTGAGACGGTCCAGAACTAAAGGGGGTCCATGTCTTCTTAAAAACTCCAGTCTTCAAAGTTTACTATAAATTTACATTAATAACATTTTGTAATGTAGCATCACTTATTTATGTAGTTGTTTTGGTAGAAATATTAAATTATCCCAGCTGGAAATGTTTCATGTTGCATCAGATGCTTGGGGGGTGAGCATGTGTGGATCTGTATGACTAACACTTTCAAAGGATACCATGGTAATAAATGTATGCAGTGCATGTTTAGCTCTGAATATTAACATTAAATAACAGGCCATGTACTTTGGACAATATCTATAAAATTACAGTCATGACCAAATGCTGATCGTCCACCTTTAATGAGGGGTTTTAAGCAGCTGTAACATTTTGTGCACAAACTGTAACAGTGCTGGTTTATATCAAAATCACAAAACTCAATATTATCAGAATATTGGATATGAAACGTGCAAAACTACTAAAATTTGTTTTTATTTAAAAAAAACGTCCATGTGTTGTTGTTTTTAAACGCATGTCCTCTGGCATACATGTTTGGGCTGCTGTTAAACCACATGTTTTACTTTATTGGTGTTTAGCGTATATCTTAGGCCCTGTACACACGTAGCCTGGTGTTTGAAAAACGAATATCTGCGCAAAAAAAAAATATCTCCATACATACATGTTCAGATATTTAAAATGTTCGTACATGTACCCATTTATTTTCACCACAGAGCGTTGTAAAGAATATGCCGAACCCATAGGTGGCAGTGTAGTGCAGTCACAACCCTTCAAACAACCACAACGTCCTGTTGTTATTTCTTTTCTTTTTTTTTCATTCATTTGTGTGGACAAACCGCGAGGTTGAACTACTATTAAATATTGTGTTGGAGTACAAAGTTAATAAAATGCAGGAAAATGTCGACTGGGAATCATGTCAGAGCACGTATGTTGACATTTTAGCGCTTTTTTTTTCACCGAGCAGTATGTGACATCAGCGCCGCTCCAGCTGGAGCAGAAACCTCCGGTTCTGAAAGTCCACACGCAGACTCGAAAACGGAGAATTCTCAAATCTCCACTTTGGTCTGAGTTTTTTTATTATTTGTTTATAGTTACATCAACCGGAGTTCACGTGTGGATGAGAGGCCAAACCGCATGATAAACTGTTCGGTTTTACTGATATCCGGCTACGTGTGTACAGGGCCTTAGATCTTTTAGCGTACTATTTGGCGTTCATTTAGCGTATAACTTGTTGTACAGTATATCTTAAATCCTTATTTACTGTTTCTTTTGACACTTCATATTTTTGCGATTTTTGGGTAACTGGAACCCTGAATACCATACTTTTCGTCATATAAGTTGCACCTTTTTGCATAAATTTGCATGCCCTGCCACTTATGCAGCGAAAAGACTTGTTTTTTTTTCCCCATATTATAATCCAATTTTTGGCTGTAATCTGACAATTTCATTCATTCTGATATGGAAAATATTGAACACTGCCATTTTCAGCTACTAGAGGGCCCTCGAGTAGTATGGCAAGTCAAGTGTCTCATTGATAGATAAAAGTTCAATTCAATTCAGTTTATTTATATAGCGCCAAATCCCAACAAAGTTGTCTCAGGGCACTTTACAGGAACATTCACATACATCGAAAAGCCAATTAAAAGTTCTCTATCTAAGGAATCCAGCAGACAAGTTGAATCTTGGTTTTGTTACAGTCTCCTATCCTGAGCAAGCACAGTGGCAACAGTGGAAAGGAAAAACTCCCTTTTAAAAGGAAGAAACCTCCAGCAGAACCAGGCTCAGGACAAGCGGTCATCTGCTGGTTGAGAGGAGAGAAAGGAGAAACAAACAAACACAGAAAGTGGCTATTAATGAGACACTTGGCTTGCCATATCAAGCCGCCTTCGTCTCACTCTGGACCTGCTGGAGCAAATGTCAAATCAGCTGCACTTCGCCGTGACGCCCAGGAGAAATGCAGCTGATTTGACCATAAAAGTGCATTTATTAAGGAAAAGTTAGACTGAGACACACCTTTAATATAATGTCAAACAAACAAATAATTGTTTTTAAGTGTTAATCTTGTTAAATTCTTGTTAAAGTCCTCCTGTGCACGCTTCCGCGGCTGCCATTTGGCAGCCAGTCGATTTTTGGCACAACGCCGGCCCACATTTCCGGGTGGTTAGCGGTGACGCATAATAGATGAAACCTATATGGCAAAGCAACGTATTTGTGTGTGTGTGTGGGGGGGGGGTCCACTCTATGGAAAGTAGGGTACATAATTTCGTTCCACCTCATGTTCCACATGTGATGCGAATGACGATAAAATTGACTTGAACTTGATGCATCAGTGGGTGCTGCAGCACTCTCTGCGCCCCTGCTTCTTAACAGCCTTTAACATTCAGATCCTGTCTACACCACTCCAGATATTTGTACCTGTTGTTCACATAAAAAACAAGTTAAACATGCCTTGTGGCAAAAATTAAGATGATCCAAAATCTTTATACCGGTATATATATAACACATATGGTCCATAATAACAAACAACCAAAAATTAAAATTTAAAATTAAAAAAGATAACATCAACAAGACACAGTAAGAACAGAATGTTCATCCATTGCCAAATAATTTAAGGTGCCAGTGATTCCACAGACTTGAATAGAACCTAACCGTATATATACTGTATATAGAGTATACTATATATATACAGGTGGTCCCCGACTTACGAGCGAGTTCCGTTACAACGAGTATCTCGTAAGATGAAAAACTCGTAAGTCCGACAACGCACGTGCTATCTCGTAAAACCGGAACAGCGCTCGTAAATAGGAAAAAAGACGCTAACGCTGCGGTGCACACCCGTGCACTGCAGCTGTACTTTTAAAAAGTTATTTTCATCACAGAAACAGCATACTGTACTGCACAGTACAAAACAGATAAATAAAAATATAATTTCTTACTTTGAGCTGATCAAGCTCTTCTCGTCTGTTAGCACGTCCGAGCATGTCGGGGCTCCATACATTCTGCTGCTCTAACGGTCCAAACTGTTTAGAGGAAGGACTGTTAGCTTGTTAAGTCCATACATTTGAAGCCATAAAAGGAGTTTACTTTAATAAACTTACCGAAAGCCGTTTCTCCGCGGTGTTCGTTCATCCAAAACAAGCTGACCGCGTGAGCTGTTGTTAGCCACCGCCATTAGGCCTGCACTCATTAGCTCCGTGCTAACGAGTCCATCCATCCAAAAAAGGCTGTCGGAGCTGCTTCTCCACGTTAGCTGAATGTCCATCCAACATCTTAGGCTGCTAGGCGGACATCGAGGCGAGCTCCCGGCCGCCGGTTCGGTTTGGTTCTGGTGGGGGTCCGCTTAGCATTTAGCCTAGCCTTAGCCGATGAGCTAATGTTGTCGCACGGCGCTTTTTAAGAGCGATCGCGGAGGATCGCGGCGGTTGCTCCACAACAGACACATCCACAAAGTTCACAGAGAGTTTCCAGCTCATTTATCCGTATGAGGCAACCTCTGATCGCACGCACGGTCCTAAAAAGCCAGCAGCTTCCAGCATGTCGGCCAGCTCCCGGTATGTCGGATTGGTAGGTCCGCTCGTTGCCTGTCAGGCGGCAGGGCAGCGGGAGCAATCGCCTTAGGTCTGCTCGTTATATTTCAGGCGGGGGGAATTTGGGAGCGATCGCTAATACAGTACAGAGTACACTAAAAATTGAAATAAAACATAAAAATAACAATTATACTTTATTTATAAAGCCATTTAAAACGACCACAGCTGCAACAAAGTGCTGTACACATGAAATTAAGAACATTTAAACACAAAAAAAAAGAAAAAAAAATTTTAATGTCATATTTTTATTAATTATGATAATCTCGTAAAGTCGGATCCTCGTAAGTCCATACTCTCGTAAGTCGGGGACCACCTGTATGTGTATATATATATATTTACACAGTGATAATTTCAGAGTTATGAAAAGCTCTGACAGGAGGTACAAACACACACAAAAAAAACTATATATTGTAAGAATACATAAACAGTAGTGTGCATGAGGCTGAATACAGTATATTAATAAATCTGCCGCACCTTGTTTTCTCTTGTTGGACGATTTTCAGTCTGTTTTCCACAGTTTTTTGTATTTATTTATTTAGTATTTATAAGTATATTTAACACCAGAACAAAGTGAGAGACTTTCTGAAAATAACGAGAGTTCCCACAATAATGAAGAGACCAAGCGTTCATGAGCAAAACGAATGTTTGTGGCACGAAGAGGAAAGATTAATATTTTTTCTCTACAAGAGGCCATACATGGCAGCTCAGTCTTAGTAAACAGATCAGACCTGGATGGACGGAACCGGTTTGTTTACAAGTTCTGATCCAGATGTGGAGCAGAGGTGGCAGATAGAGCTGCACTCTGGGGTGTGTGTTCGTTTAAGAGACGCTCTGATGACTAATGCACGACAAACAAAAACAATAATTTTCAGTTCGTTACTGGAGCTCACGCACGAACAAGTCATTCACACGTTTATCTGTTTAATTGGAGTTTGGCAGATTGCAGTAATTATGTTTTTTACTAAATGAAAAGTGCTTTGCCCTTTTTCTATCCTTGACAAATAAAGCATCACCAGCAGAGGGATAAACACTCCTTATTTTTAACAGTTGTTTACTGGTTTAAAACCAGAAATACATTTTTAAAGGGGACGTGTTCAGATCTTTGTATCAACTCTGAGCTCTGATGAGACCACCATCTTAATGGTCCTTACAAGAGCGCCACCTTGTGGTGCGGAGGATCATCTGCAACACGATTAAAGAACGGCTAGTACGAAAGTAGGTCGTTGATCTAAATGTTCACAGCCGTTCATGCAGACACTTGTAAACATTTACAAAACCACAAGTTTCCCATTCCAGGGCTATTTACACAAGATTTTATGTTTTCAAGCAGCATCAGCTAGCTGTAGCCAGGGCTTAATAGACTACAGTATATGCCACGGGGGGTCGTGACGTACTTCCGATAAAATGCGACACACATCCGCCACTTCTGGTTCCCATCCACTGCCGTTGTTGCTAGCGTTAGTTCCTAGTAGCAAACCATGACAACAACCCGAAACGGGAAGCGGCTGCGCGCTACCGGCACTACACGTGAGTACCGTTGTGTCCGCCCACCGGTGGGTACAGCTGTTCCGAGGGGGGGTTTCGGCGAAGATTTATCGCGGCTATCCGTAGGGGGAATGTCGCAATAATTTTATATGGTTTTATATGTGTATGGAGTTATTATTGGTGTGTATGCAGATGTTTTATTAATTGTATTAAGTCATTTATGTTCGTGTCTTTCCCGCTAACCGGAAGTGCGCCGTCTGGGTAATGACTGCGGGAGTGCTGGAACGGAAGTCCGTGGCATATAGGCTATTTGTAAACCGTTCGATGCCAGACCACAAATAGCGGTCAGGCCGGCAGTGGCTGTTGAGGGCGGGTAGGAGGGGTGGGGGATGGGGTTGTCTGGAGACCTGAGAGTCCTCCCCCAGAAAATTTTGAATGAAATAGATGCGAGTTCCTGCATTTTGGTGTATTTTAACAGGTTGTTGAACATCTACATTTACCTACATTTGTAAACACTCCACTTGTGTCAAGCATCCTACCCCCGCTCCCCCTTACTTGACTGTTCCGAGCCCAACACTGTCCCTGCTCGTTGTTGTCCGACTCCACATGTGAAACCTCCAGGCGCCTCCTCCGTCTGTTCATGGCTGCCGCCTGTGGGCTCCTGCCCGTGTATGACTGCCTGGTTAGCTCGGCACTCACCCCCACCACTCTTTTAAGGGTGGAGATTATTTTAAGGGTAGAAGCAGAAATGTTTACTTAACATAACACTTAACATAAGTGGCTGTTGTGTTTAAAATTAGTGTTTATGCAATTCTTCTCAGTTTACGTATTCATTATAAGGTTTTTTCATTCAAGGCAGTCAGATTTGTTCATAACTTTATTATTAGTAAGCCTGAGAGTTACCGATCCAAGCAAACAGTTACCTGAATGCACCCTTTCAAAATAAGAGCGTTCCCAGATCCTGTTCCGGCAGGATCTGACTTGATGCGAGCACTAACAAGCTACATGTGTGTTATGTCTGTTCCTGAGTAAGTCGCAAAAAGAAAAAGAAACGAGTAAAAATGAGTCAGGAGGAGCTCTTCGTTCACATCAGGTGTACGGTGAGTCTTTGAGGAGAGGCAACGTAAGTTGGCCGTAAATTTATGATTCAAATCAGTTTTTGTGTAAACGGAGCGGCTTGTTTCTGAGTGACATAATGCAAACCGGCCTTGAAATGAAGACGTGGAGCAGCGTTCGTTTGGATCTCTGAGGACTCTCCCCGTCCTCTGAAGACGGAGGAGGAGATCTTTGGAACGTGCTGACAGCTTGTCGAGGACCTCCTACGACTGTTATGAATTTCAGCTCTTTGTTGTGTGTGGTCCTGCCTCTCTGATGAGCCCTCGCACTAATTCTGTTGCTCACTGTGTGTGTTAGCTGGTGCACTATTGACATGCTTTATAGCTCAATGTGATGCTTCAGAGGCCGTAATGGTGAAATGTTTGAATTTGCACAACCCTGTCTCTAATGATAAACAAGTGCAACTCAGAATATCATGAAATATGTCGTTAATGCAGCCGTCTGACTTCTGAACAGTTGTACATCACAGGTCTCGCAGTGTTTATGTCTGTCCTCACTGTCAATGTTTCCCACGAAGGATCTAATCTGTAAATTTTATAATGATGTTCTAGCAGAAAGATGATTTAATACTCATAACTCTGTACCGTATCTTTTTACAAGCAAATGAGCCATTTTACTCACAGTTTCCTTCCTCGCCGTGTGTCATGTTACGCCTTTAAGGAAAAAACAACAACTTTTTCATGCAAATGCTGCAGGGCTTCAGTGTATGGAACAACAAAATGATCAAAATTAAATAAAGAAAGAAAACATGAAAAAAAAGTCATAATGCTTTATTTATTTATGTAATTGTGAGCATTTTGGTGTTCCATATCAGTTGGGGTGACAGTGTTAGTATTAGGGATGGGGCAGATCCGATCCAGTATCGGTATCGGTATCCGATACCAGCATTATTTAAGTATCGGATATCGGATCAAACCTGCCAATACTTTTCCGATCCAGTTTCAAAGAGCACTTGTGTTCAATCACATTCTGTGACTGCCCTTCTTAACATTGTCTGAGATAAACCCAATGAAGACACTCTTAAGCCTTACAATAGGGGGTTCCCTATTGTAAGGCTTAAGAGTGTCTTCATTGGGTTTATCTCACACAATGTTAAAATGAATAGTTTGGGTGCAAAAGTTCCATTATACAGAGTCAAATACCTGAACAGTATCGGATCTGGAAAGTATCGGTATCGGTCGATACTGAGTTAATAAGTATCGGATCGGAAGTGAGAAATGTGGATCGGTGCATCCCTAGTTAGTATTGCCTGAGTTTCACAACTGTGACTCTAAGGTTTAAAACCCATTTCCAAACTGCCTCTAATCAAAGTTTGAAAAATTCACAGTTATAATATTTTAATTGTTGCAGATTCCATTTAGGAAAAGGACATACGAGTGTGTCCATATATGTTGTGTACAAGTCGTTAAAACGTCACAAACAGGTTCTTTATGTACATTATTCTTTAAAAACCATGAAAATGAACAATAATGCCAAATGAAATGCAACTGAATAAACTAAACTGTACATCACAGGGATTTTAATGTTGGTAAAATAGTTGAGACATGAGTCCAGGTTCTGATTCAGGCAGTCGGAGGATCCGATCAGGAGAAATGAGTGAAACCTCCAGGATCAGACGTCAAAGTTCATGCTCATTATCCAGAAAAAAATCCAACAGAGTTAAATCTGAAACCTCTGGACGGTTTTTCTTTTATTTCTTTTATTTATTTATTTTGTTGTTGAAACGTTTCTTCTTTCATCCAAAGAACTTCATCAGTCCAAGGAGGCACAATTGATATTGATTAACTGATATGAACGCTGCCTCAGAGAAGTCAACGGGGGAGAGGGTGGGCTCCAGAAACCATCTTACCACCATCAAACTGGTTGGCCCACTATGTGAGTGCGCTGCTTGTGGGACTGAGTTTGTTGTGGCTCCTCGGACTGATGAAGTCCTTTGGATGAAGGACGAAATGTCTCAACAAAAGAAACGTTTGATTCACCCCTGATTTCAGTGTACGTCATGCATGCATGCGTGTGTGTGTGTGTGTGTGTGTGTGTGTGTGTGTGTGTGTGTGTGTGTGTGTGTGTGTGTGTGTGTCGCCTGCGAGCACAATGCTGCCCTCTGCATTGATTTTTCTTCTGCCGTTTTTTTTATTACGTCCCCTCTTTTTATTTGTGCCCCTTCCCGCTTTAATTTCTTTTATATTCCTTCTTTATCTCCTCCCCCTCACTTCTATTTTTCTAATTCCTTCCCCCACCCCGATCCATTTTTCTGCCTCGCTGTGCCCAGGCTTGTTATCTTTGCTCTTTCTTTTTTTTCCTCGCATTTGATCTCAACTTCTTTAATTTCCTTTCTCGTTTACGTCACTCGTCTTGGTTTCATTCTGCGACCTCCCTCACTTTTCATGGTCTCTCTGTTTTCATCTTATTGCGCTCAGTTTTTTTTATTTTATTTTAATACCGACTCTGTTCTCCTTCCAGTGGGATCACATTCCTCCTCTTCCTGTTTGATTTCTAATGTTCTTCTATTGTTTCACGGCTGTTTTTCATCTCTTCTCTCTCTGCAGCCTCTCTGGAGTGCAGTCCGTCTTCACCGTAGTTTGATGGACCGGGCCTTCCTCGCTGCAGAACAACACATCCATCCAGACCTCTTCCTGAACCGATCAAAGTTCTTCGTGTCACACGTCAACTCTTCATCTTCACTTTCACCAAAGACTGATCTGAGAAAAAGAACCTGCCTTTTTTATTTTTATTTTTTCTCAGCCACCCCTGAAAGTCTCCCTCAGTGATTCCTCGCCGCTTCCTGCAGACATGACCAGGCCTTTCTGGCTGCACCTCCTTCATGCATGCCATCGACACACACACAAACCTTCAGCAGAATCAAAACGTTTGAATCTGAAGGATTTTTTTGTGTTTGCACAAGAATTCTACAATTTTTCCTTCTCTTCCACTTCAAACTGAGACTTGCAGAGTAATCCATTGTTCTTCCCTCTCCAACATCCTCTGTCAGCCTCTTCTTCTAGCACTTTAATGTGTTTTCTCCTCTGCACACCCTCGTGGTGTTCTGAGCCTTTCTACAAGGCAGAACAAAAGGCTGTCTACAAGAACAACACGCTTCCCTTTCATTCCTCTTTATCCTTGGACTGTATTACCACAAAACACAAGAGGGGGACATATCTAGCACATTATGTGTTTGAGCTTGTTCCCTCTTTGAAACGGACTGATAAAAAGTGTTAGACGATGCCTCGTGAAGTATCCATTCCTCTCCTTGCCGCGAGGATGAAGGAAAAACTGAACTGTGAAAACAAAAAGAGTAAAACTAAACCTGATTTAACGTCGGTTACCTTAGCACAGGGGTGTCCAAACGTTTTCGTAGGTGGGCCAGAACTGTCTATGAAAGGACTCACGGACCAGAAAAATCTGAATTTAAGGAAAAAATAACAAATTTCTCCTCATATTGATCCAAGTTAGATCAATATTTTGGAGAAATGTTAAAAGTTTAGCTTAAATTCTTGTAGATCCAGAACATCCAGAACCTTTTTATTATTATTTATTTATTTTTATTACTACTTTCTGGGACTATTATTTGTTTTCGTGTGCTTCGAAAGTTCAGTTTTGTATTTTTTCATAGGTAAAGGAGACTCCGCCCCCTTTAAATAGGAGGTGGAGCTTCAATCACCCATTTGGACCGTGGACGGCCCAAATGGGTCATCAACGTTCTGATAAACCACTGGCAGATGCTAAAACAGATTCATAGAAGGCTTGAAGGGACACTGATCAAGTTGATCAACTTGTATGTCGATGATACTTTATATTAGTTTAAAGTTGTCAAAATTTCTCCCCGTTGATTCTCAACTCAACTGAAACTATTTCCTTTTAAAACACTTGTGTTTAGCCAAGTTTTATGAATTATTATCCAAAATTCAATTTTTTGGTAGGTCAGTGAAGGTTTGTTGTACGATAAAGGGATTAATTATAGCAACAACAAAAAAGTACAGTATTGTATTTAATTTTGCTCATTTTGAGAGGATTATTTTATCTCTTTTGCTGTTAAACCTGAAATTATATTTAAAAAATATCACCATTAAATCAAAAGAAGGTCTGCATCTGCATCATCCTCTTAAGCCTGTTGGTCAAAATTATACCATTCTTTAATTGCAGTCGTGGACCGCACAAAATCACTCCAAGGGCCGCAAATTGCCCTAGGCCCGCACTTTGGACGCCCCTGCCTTAGAGGTCCATGACAAAGCAATACAAGGGAGTTAAAGTTAGAGAAAACAAGGTTGAATGGCAAGGAGGAAACTCCTTTGGTGTCCCTACAAAGCACAGTGGTTGTAGGTAAACTTAATCTGGCAACCCAAGAGGGGGCGATGACAAAAAGACGAAAGGAGACAGTGAAAATGGGCTCCGTGAACCAGGAAATGTTTTGACTTAACATCCGTCACTCTAATGAGGAGTGGGGAAAGATGGCGAGGCGCTTTAGATGACAAAAGAAGAACCGGTTTTCATTTCCTATCCCTCGTATTGCTTTGTCTGCTTTCCGTCGCGCTATTTTTAGAAGTTCTATTCCAAACGTGTAGCCGTGCCGTGAGCCGAAACTCGTCATGCAAATGTTGTTTGTCACTCGTGTCTGGAAGAAACACCATACTCCGTGTGTGTATGAGAAGAACCTTAAACCTCTGCTGTAAATGTGAAAAATGGCCTCTCACTGTTGATATTAGAGACTTTTTATCTGCGTATAGCGGCACATGTGTCTAATGAAACCAGAGCGCCGTTAATCGTCTTCAACACGATGCGTCTGAAAGTGTAAATACATCACAACACCCCGAGTAATGACCTCTCAGTGTCCGCCACCACTTTCAATGTACTGGAGAGGTATTTATCAAAAGCTCTTATCAACGCGGATGTAGTATGAGCTGTTGTCACGGTAACAACATTCCTTCCATCCTGGACAGGAGCGTTAAGCAGGTGCTGCAGGTGGAGGTGAGTTTTAATCCGTCCCTCTCTGTCCGGCCGTTCTTTGTTGGAGCAGCTGTCGTGGCCTCGCGTGTGGAGATTGAATCGTATTGATCTATTCGGGAGACGAACGGGCAGCCCTCCCGGATCTTAAATCCTCCGTGTGTGTGCGTGTGCATGACTGCCTCATAGAAACGGAGGTGTTTCGGGTGGAAACATGAGTGGCTATTTCACAGTTGGGAGGAGATGCCATGTCCCTCAGTGCTCCGAGCAGGAAGGACGAGGACGAAGCAACTTCTTGATTTTGAGTCGGAAAGTGTCCAAAACTTTGGAAAGCAATTAAGAGATGAGGTAAAGAATAACCCAGCCTGGTACACACCTGGTACAACGTGCCGAGTACTTGTCCAGCACATACCTGGTACTTACAGGGTACTGTCCTTAAAGAGGTCAGGTACCTTGTACTTGCCAGGTACACATAGGTAAGTCTGGTACCTACTGAGTACGCACCTGGGCTGTTTTGTGTACTGCTACCACAAAGGACAACGTGGCTTCCATTGTGGGATAGAAATGATTGTGATGAGATTCTGACCATAGAAGTCACTTTTGTCGATATACCTGTATGAACATTTTAAAGTTTTGGATATGAAGTCGGGCACTAACGCTGATGACTGTCTCTTAACACAGTATTCACATAATTGAACCATAGGCTGGTCGTCTGTTACCATTGTAACTGAACCCCTGCCTACTAACAAGTAGTACTAAAAACTAAACTTTTTTCCTTAAACAGCTTTGACAAGCTACAATAAAATCTAATTACAGAAAAACACAAACGGTCCATGAAACGTGTGTCGGCCAAACCACAAAAGGCCCAACTTCTGTAGGTTTTTGTTTTCCTGATGTTGGAGGTGAAAGAGGTGAGAACGGACCGGACAGAGATGATCCGAGCAGAACACGATGGTGACGATGAATCTAGGAACAACACGACCAAATAATCAGAAGCCCAATTTGTTGCCATTAGCGTGGACGCTAATGGCTAAAGTTCATTTCTGCTAACATAAACTAATTTTTGCTAACTTATCACACAAACTTCACTAAAACAACCACCAAATAATTTTAGCTACGTGGGAATAACAACAAAACAATCAAGGATTAATGATAAACTCCTGATTGTATTTTGTTAACAAGTTATTAATTGGGTATTAGTTATTTACATATGAAGACAAAAGCAACAAATCAAGACCTAATTGTGATTGCACATACCTTTGTTGCTAACAATTAGCATTAGCAATTATTAGCATCTAGCTCAGAGCTATTCAACAAACTTCTCAGGGGACCACAGTTTCTGAAAGCCAACAGCTCGGGGGCCAGACATCCAGCGATTAAAGTCATTATGTAAATAAACCAAAGTTTACAATGATCTGTTACCTTTTTAATTTGTTTATTTTATTACATTGAATCATAAATGCAACAAAAGAAAACTCAAA
>JBBPBX010009142.1:38466-60745 GCA_038048925.1 Garcialebias charrua | reverse complement strand
AAAAATGTAGTGGGCCCTATATATCCATGCCCAGGTTGAACCCATGTAAGGTGATCTCACATTTATACCACTTGGGATAAATACAGTTAGCCCACATGGGCTTCCAATGCTGGGCCCATTATACCAAAACCACATGGGTCCCATATAATGATGCCCATTTCTGTCCCATTCCCAGTTAGCCCACATAAAAATGTATTGGGCCCTATATAACCATGCCCAGGTTGAACCCATGTAAGGTGATCCCACATTTATACCACTTGGGATAAATACAGTTAGCCCACATGGGCTTCCCATGCTGGGCCCATTATACCAAAACCACATGGGTCCCTTATAATATTGCCCATTTCTGTCCCAATCCCAGTTAGCCCACATAAAAATGTAGTGGGCCCTATATATCCATGCCCAGGTTGAACCCATGTAAGGTGAGCCCACATTGATACCACTTGGGATAAATACAGTTAGCCCACATGGGCTTCCCATGCTGGGCCCATTATACTAAAACCACATGGGTCCCATATAATAATGCCCATTTATGTCCCATTCCCAGTTAGCCCACATAAAAATGTAATGGGCCCTATATATCCATGCCCAGGTTGAACCCATGTAAGGTGAGCCCACATTGATACCACTTGGGATAAATACAGTCTGCCCACATGGGCTTCCCATGCTGGGCCCATTATACTAAAACCACATGGGTCCCATATAAAATTGCCCATTTCTGTCCCATTGCCAGTTAGCCCACATTAATCCTGTATAGGACCCATATATTTAGCCCAACAGGGCTCACAAAATGGGTTCCTTTATGGGATAACCATATGGGTCTCATGCAGTTAGCCCAGATAAATCCCATGCCCACTCATTACCCAACTAGCCCACAATAACCCCATGTGGGGCCCAACTATGCATGTTGGCTGTGCAGACTGGTCTAAGGGTCTTTTCTTCCACTTTATGATAAAGAGGCTCTGGGTCCTGCAAGGACAATAACCTTCACATCAACATGAAGAAGACAAAGGAGATGATTGTGGACTTCAGAAGGAACAAGCAAACCCCACACCCCACTGAACATAGGAGGATCTGCGGTGGAAGTGGTCTCCAGCTACAAGTACTTAGGTGTACGGTACACATGAACGATAACCTCAGCTGGAGCAACAACACCACCAGCCTGATCACGAAAGTTCATCAGAGACTCTACTTCCTCAGACGGCTGAGATGAGCTGGTCTGAGAAGTTCAGACCTCACCTCCTTCTACAGGTGTGCAGTGGAGAGAGCAAATAAATAGAATCAATCTACTGTATTTTTTTAGTACCAGAGTTCTCTTAAATATTCCTAATATTAAAGGTCCTGAGTTGACTCCTAATGCATCTTAGCATATATAACATTTCACCATATAAATGTACCTTAAATGTTTCAATGTTAATAAGCTAGTAACTTGCAAGAGACTTTGTTTTCATTCTCCAGATCAATACAGTGTTAAAAATAGTAAAACACCACAAGTGAAAATACTCACTTTTGGGATATGGGAAGTCACCTGCTGCATTATTGATGAGGTTAAGCTGGACATCTTGGATCTTCTTCTGTACACCACCTGTCTGTTACACAGGTGGTAGATTGGATGCCGGTGTGTAGAGATGAAGGTGTTGTGTGGATTTTTTTCTGTAAAGAAAGTACAGAAGGCACATTAATTATGTATTTTTTTTAGCATTTTCCACATTGCTTGAAGTGCTTTGTGTACACATATGTAATCACATTTTAACTTTCTTAATACAACATAAATAATAATATCCAGGTTATTTCAATTGCATTCCATCCACAGTGATCTTTATAATATTAAAATTAAATTCAAATAATTATATAATCACTGTTTCATAACATGAAAAATTCAAACTATTTAATGCTTAAATCTTTCTGCTACTTGATTTATTTAAGTTTAGAGTGTCTTTGAAACAACAGCACAACTTATAATGAAACTAAAGTTTAACTAAACTAAACTAAAACTAAAGTTTATTTATTCATTCAGATTTATTCATCAGAAAATTTGCAACTGCTGCTAAACGAAACGAGACAAAAGTTAACTAACACAGACAGACACTCTGAGGAGTAAACAGTTCATGATGAGCTGAAGATGGACAGACAGGAGTCGTCTTCACACATTCGGGTTTATAACTAGCAAGTAGCAACTTTTATAATGTTGCAGTACACCACAACCATGAGCACAGCTAGTAGGCAGCTACTGTGACTGACTGCAACAACAACACACACACGACACCACGTCACACGCACACAGATGAGATCAGCTCAAAACTTTGCTCATGTGCGCTTAGAGATTCATTAAAGTCACTAATTATTACTTGCTTACCTGTGTAGAAAGGCACCATTAATAATTACTGCTGTTTCAACGTCGCTAGTTGCGTGTGATCAGCTCTGACTGTAAACAGAGATGGTCCCCCGCTCCCCCTCCTTCCTCGGCTCGAACCGGAAGTGCTGGCGATCCGTGGCGATAAGAGACGAGTCCAGGCTCGAGGGCGACGGAAAATGCGACCTGTACAGTTCAATAATTTTGGACAGATGGGACATAAACTAACTACGGCCGCTAGCGGCCGCTAGTTATAATTAGATTCAATGGAATAGCCGCAGGCGGCGCTGAGCGGTGAAACCGGAAGTACGTCACAATCAAAAAACGTTTTTTGAAACAATCATTACTCATAAAATATTTATCCTACACAACTAAAAACATATATGCATGCATTTCGAAATATTTTTATTTTATTATTTCACTTTTATAAAAAAAAATTTAAAAAAAAATCTTCAAATGGTGAAGAAGAAGAGCTGCAGTTCCAAGGAGGGGCGGCGCCCCTAGCGCCCTCTAGTGGCGGCCGCCTCTGGTTATGGAATATTTTCTGTACAGACAGCATCCCACTGCTTTATTCACATGAGAGTAACAGGGACCTACAATCAAAACAGTACAAACAATACAGTATGTATGTGCAGTATGTATGTATATACTGTATATACAGTGTGCATACAGTATACACATACACACAGTATATGTATGTACAGCAAATGTATTACACACACATGTAGTTATATTATTTATCCACAGATTTGTTTAGTAAATACTTTAACAGATGCTAACGCTACATGCTAAGCTAACCACAGCTAGTAGACGGTGCTAAATCATGAAGAAAAAAACAACAACAGCTCCAACACAGAGAAAATTATACTCTCACATTGTTCTGAAATTGTTTCACAAAATGATTTATGTAGAATATTTTGTTTACCGGAGAAAACGTGATCTGAACACGACGTCTTCGAGAGCAGATCCGAGCAGAGGAGGGGCAGCTGTCAGCTCCTCCGATGGAGATAAATCCTTCACGTTTACTTATTTTTGGGATGAAGTGAAAACTGCGCTTTGAACAAACGTCTACCCGACAGGAACACCCACTGACCCAACACGAAGTAACCATTGCAATTAATTAGAAATAAACAAAACAAAAAAACAAACGTGATAAATACAGCCAGTAGACTGGGCTTTAACTGCTGCTCTCACTTCCGGCGGAAGACGTACACATAATTCGCGCAAGGCATCATGGGGGCTAGGAATAAGGTGGATAAATAAGACCTTTCTTATTAAATAGCTGATGAACTTGAATAATACCATAGTTAAACCATTTCTTATAAAATAATGACATGTTTTTGAATGTTATGTCCAAAATTTTCAAGATGTAACATCTCTGCGGAGAAAAATTTTGTTTATAGATAAGAGACCAAGCTAAAAGCACATACAGTTAAAGAGGTGCTCACCTCACCGTCAAAATATAGCTCCGCCCCCAGACCAGATTCAAAAAATGCATCAAAATGGGTGTGTCGAGAGACAAGGAGGGGAGGAGGTGGGGGGTTATGCTGCGTTCATGTCCCCTCTTGTGGTAAACTCCCACCCTAGTTTAGATTTCAAGATGGCGGATACTCGCGTCTTCAGTAAATAAACACCTAAACTTTTACTAAAATAACAGTTCTAAAATGTTGTTGCGTGTATTTAATCACACACACATTTCAGTTATAATTGTTTCAGGTGTGCCAAAATTCAAATTTGTAAAACAAAAGTCAAACGAAGTGCAATAATCTTTAGAGTAATCTAAATGGCATATTCTAAAAAAAGTTATAGGAAGCATAACCTTTTCAAATGTTAAATTTTATAAGTTTACTGTACTGTATAAGTTTACTGCTGACATACAATCATATCCAGGTAACTTACTTTGTTGTTTTTTTTGGCTATAAACGGTAGTTTCATAGATAATTTCAGTGACTTATGTTGCGAATTCAAAAGGTTGAAGGAAGCTCTGAAACGAATGTGCAAATTTTATGTAGGTTTATTGTACATATAAGAATAAACCTTACAGCAGACAACAGACCTGACTCCAGCACAGTCCACACACACATCTTCAAAGGCAGGGCCACGGTTATAAAACCCCGGATGTCGTCACCGCCTCCTTGGACCCTGGAACCTCCTTGGACTGCTTCAGGACCGCCCTGGAACCACCTACACTACCACGTGACCCTCCTTTCTGTCAACAAACTATCAGCTCTGTATGTCAATCATCCAGTGTTATGTCTGTGTATGTGCAGGCGTGTAACTGTTCCCTAGTGAAAACAAAGCCCGAGAGAAAAACGTTCTGCCTAGTGTCACATTTCACATTATAAGGCAGAATTAAGTGAATACAAATAATGGAACATAATGGGTGTAATGCAATACTGATAGAAATATATTTCACNTGAAGTGAAAAGTCTCCAAAAACCAGCAGGAGCTGAAAAAAAATTATAACCTGCTGTTTACTGGAAATAACTTTGGCTTCTCTGCAGACAATCCGCTAAAATATTAACTTTTAAATGGCTAAATTGGACGGATCGAGTTTGTATCTCCTCCATTGTATTCAAGGTGCGCAGTAGAAACGTCTCTTGTTATGACGTCATCATCCTGCGACGGGGAAATCCCTATTTATCGTGTTAAAAAAACGGCGCTAATTTTAAACTGTTTTTGGGAGGAATTTTCATTCATTTAACATTATTTTAGCAAAAACGGTCAGAGGTCAATCTTAATATTTATATATGTTGTGCCATTTTTTGGAAAGTTGAAAGATCATGTCAGGGGAGCTTTAAACTTTACATATACATACCAGATTCCAAAAAAGTTGGGACACTAAACAAATTGTGAATAAAAACTTAATTTAATGATGTGGAGATGGCAAATGTCAATGTTTTATTCATAATAGAACATAGATGACAGATCAAAAGTTTAATCTGAGTAAATGTAACATTTTAAAGGAAAAAAAAATGTTGATTCAAAATTTCAGTGTCAACAAATCCCAAAAAAGTTGGGACAGGTAGCAATGAACAAAAAAAAAACACAAATTAATGTTGCATAGACTTTTTCACAACGTTTTTTTTTTAATATATACAGGTAGTCCCCGACTTAGGAGCGAGTTCCGTTACAACGAGGTGCTCGTAAGACGAAAATTCGTAAGTTGGAACACGAAGCACATGTTCTCGTAAGTCCGGATTTTCGCTCGTAAGTTGGAACGGTTTTGCTAGCGCGACTACAAACACTCGTTTTTCATCGAAAAACTGCTTATGAGTGCATAAAAATGATCGGAAACGTGTGTCCACATGTTTAGCTAACGAACTGTGGTGAAAAAACACAGAAAAACTCGGTATTTTTTGCGTTTTTTCCAAAAATTCGCCAGCTCGTAAGTCCGGAACCTCGCAAGTTAGAGCGCTCGTAAGTCGGGGACTACCTGTAATATCCGCCATAATAAAAGTCTAATAGGTTAATTGGAGTACCTGTAATAAATAAACCATGAATACCTGGTGAACCAGCTCTCATGTCACCTCCAAAGTGACATGTCAACATGTCTCCAATCAAGCATGATGTCTGTGGAAGCACGGCTCAGAGATTCCCTGGATGCTGAACGACTCATGGAACTCTGGTTCAAATCCCGGTCCGGGGGCCTTTCTGGGTGGAGTTTGCATGTTCTCTCCGTGCATGCGTGGGTTTTCTCCGGGTGCTCCGGTTTCCTCCCACAGTCCAAAAACATGCATGTTCGGCTGATTGGTAACTCTAAATTGACCCTGGGTGTGAGTGAGACAGGTCCCTCTTGTAAATGAGTCCCCATGGCTCAACGAGGATAGCCTGTATAAATAAAGGTTGAATGAATGAATGAAAAAGGTTTCTCGATGCGCATTTTGAAGCATCGCATCAGAAAAGCTGAATGGAAACGGCAAAATTCGAGTTAACTTCCTCTAATTTGCTCAAAAGTTGATACGCTCGCTTGAGGTGGTTTTTGGGATCTTCGAAAATGAGCAGATGTGCAAAACGACAGATGGAAACAGATTTGCCGACTCAGTTCTGCCGTAGCGAACATTCACGTCATGTGACTGATCAGCTGTTTCCGCTCCGGACAACATGTAACATCGCTAAAACTAGTTGGCATGACAGAATAAATACAACTTGCCCGATAGCAACACGTACCTGAAATATTCTCTCCATTTTGCCGAGATGTGTGGTCGGGTTCTGTTTTCAACCGCTACTTCCTGTTTACTGTAGACATGCGTAACGCTGACGTCTGACGTAATGACACTGACAGCTGACATAATGACGCTGTGCGTGGCCTGGTAGATGCACTTCAAGCCAGTTAATGGAAACACTTCTGATCCGCATTAATTTGTATTTACATTTTTGCGAGATTTCAAAAATTAGCTCAAAATTCGAAATGAAAATAGATGGAAACACGGTTACAGAAAGGTTTCCTGCTGGGTTCATGTAATGTAAACACACAAGCTGTTATTACATATAACAATCATTGCATGCCTACACATTTTTTCATTTAAAACATGACTGTGATATTCATTCACCAAGTAAATATTATTTTATAAATACCTTTGATCCATAACATTATTTGCAGCAAAAGAACACTGGGTCTAAAACATTGTAAACCAGTACAACAGCTAAAATTAGCGCCAGCTAGTCTCCATTGTTTTGCGATGTTGCGGTCTTCCTTATCCGAGTTTATAAGAGTTCACACACTCTGCGGTGTTCATAAGAAACACTAGATTTTTAACATTTAAACGCATTTACAACACAAACTAACATTGATTAGCAACAGATAAACATGCCACAACCACATGTGGGGCCAGCCACAACGTAGCAACGCTGCAGGCCGCAAACACAGCACATGAAAAAACGCGTCATATACTCAAAAGATAAATTATGTAATAAAAAGGTGTAAAATGGTACTCACCTCCAAACGGATTATACCCTGATGGCCTTACAGCTCAGCTCTCCCTTCACCACAATTGACCGGCACAGAGTGCGCAATACTGTAGACGCTGCATCAATCATCTGTCAATCTCACGCTCCATTCTTCCCTCACTCGTGAACAAAGCCCTGAGATACTTGAACTCCTCCACTTGAAGCAGAAACTCACCCTCGACCTGAAGAGAGCAAGTTTCCGATTGAGACTTCTTATGCCAGTGGGTAAACTTTTCACCTTTTTTGTTTAAAGAATAAACATAGTCTTCAGTAATCTTTTGTTCTGATGTGGAAATAAATCAAAGTCAAAGTCAAAGTCAACTTTATTGTCAGATCTGCAATATGTACTGTACAGGACATACACAGGACCGAAATTGCGTTTCTCTCAGTCCCTCGGTGCAACAGTAAACATCTAAACATTGAAACACTAAAACATATAATAATTGACATAAGCATAAAATACAGTAGTAAAACTAACACTGTCCTGAGTTCAATCAAACTCTTGTTGAGGAAACTGCAATCTAGAAAATATATCATGTATTTGACTTGAGTTAACATATGGACTGACACTGACCCGTGGATCAGACCAAGGTCCTTTTTGAAATGAGTACAACACATTTGCACCCTAAACGGAACACAACAGAGCTGTTAGCGTGAACAAATATATACTGTAATAGGACATAGATATAATATACACAGGTAATTGCTGCCATCTGCTGGACACATTCTGTCATTACATATTCTTTTTTAAACAAAGAGAACAGAAAGTGATGCCTTTAGGAGTATGGGATTTCTTAATGTTAGCTGTCAATTTAGCCATTTTTTTGAACATCAATGTTTGACTTTCTTGTCAAAGCCTTTTTTAAACTTTGTTTGGATTTTTTTTTAAATATACATAAAACTTCATTTGTCTTTTATTCACTTTTCATGTACAAATAAAAATCGTGCGTGATGTCGCTGCACGGCGTGGTGGTGGGGGTTGAACGTCTAATTTGACAAGACGGCAAAACAAAAAAAGGAAAAATATTTCACAAACACACTAACATCGTTTTTACTGAATAGGGGAATTTTATTGCTTTGGAAAGCCCAGTTTGAAGTGTAGGCTACGCCGCACATTATTATGTGGTACTTGAACGCAACACGATACCCAGCAACTGTCATGGCGTCTCCCTTGAAGGGGGTTTGGTACCGCAGTCTGTAACTGCTGTCATTCTCCGTGTTGTCCCTCTCTGACAGGAACCAGCCCGTACTGAGGAGCTTGTGAGGGCCGGGGGCCATCATGGGGACCGTACATGCTAAGGTAGAGCGAATGAGTCACTTCCGGTGGCTTTAAGGAGCATGTCATGCTAGTTGACCTCCAGTCACTGCAGCACTTTAAACCAATGAGCAGATTGATTAAACCAGTGATTTAACATGGAGATACTACACGTTCAGATTCTCCAAAGACTTTCTGTTGCAGGAGTAAAAACGTCCTGAAGATGTCAACACGACCATTGAAGTGTTTCCAGTTTAAAATAGCTTTCTTCCAGTTTGAAGTGGTTTTACAGAGGAATCAAGTGAAGCTTCTGAACCAGACAGAACTCTTTTAAAAACAATGTCACTACAGAAACACTACTGGGAAAGTTCTAGTTTGGCCACTTTGAAGTAGGGTTCTGTGTCAACTTCATGAATAGTTGATATCTTACCTGTCGCAGATAGCACTTTGACTTCAGTTTAAATGAAGACGTTAATTGTGTACAGCGTCTAAAGTCAGTGGTGGCGCAGTCATCAGATGTCGCTGGTTCAACTCCCAGAGCGACAACATCAAAATGTGGGATAGATGAAGCACCCACACCAGCCTCCACCCTCATTTGCCCCACTCTGGGCCCTTGAGCAAGGCCCTTCGCTCCCACCAGCTGCTCCCCCAGGCGCCCAGCTCTCTGCTCCACACAGAGGGCTGTGGCAGCTCGGTGCTCTGTGGTTGTGTCAGGAAGAACATCTGGTGCACCAGTGGTGTAGTCTACATTTTTGTAGTGGGCATACCGTGCTTAGAAACTAAAGTACACTGGTTTGTAAAGTGTAATTGTCAATTTAAGATAAGATAAGATGCCTTTATTAATCCCACAGTGGGGAAATTTACATTGCCACAGCAGCATAGAGGACAGAGCAGAACCAGTACAAAATTTTAAAAAAAATCTCTATATACACAAATATACAAATTAGTACCGGTGCATAAAAACACTGAAACAGTATAAAACGAAATATAACTACTAAGAGCAGCGCGTGTTGTAATTTATTTTGATTTTAAGCATATTGAACAGTTCCAAATTTCTCTGATGCTTATATTTGAATAAATGAACAACAAACTTTGTACAGCTTTGTATTAAAAACATGTTATATAATTTATAAAACAGTATCAAAAAAAGCACTGCACACCAATAGATTGTTACAGAAGTGTTTAACAGTCATTTAACGTATCAATGACATGTACCTAATGGTATGTCATGTACCGTTGGGCACTTTTAAGTGGGTATACTGAAATTCTTAAGCTTTTCTAGTGGGTATACTCCATATACCCGAGTATCACGTAGACTACACCACTGTGGTGCACGAATAATCTCTAATGGTACGTACTGACCAAACGCGTTTTCAACGGCAAAAAGGCTCGTCACGCACGCAAGTGGACGCACTGGACCCAGTTGTGTCCTGACCAGAACGAGAAGCTGCGGCGGCGGGGGGTGTGGGAGGAGCTTACCAGTACAACGAGTTCCTCACTGCACTCTGCCAGTCTCTGTAGAGAGCAGACTTGACTGGTCGTGAAGGAGTTGTCGCGAACACACAGATTTCTCTTCCATAGTCCATGACTCCGCGGGTTTTTTCTGTGTCCCAATACGTCACATAGTGCGCGCGCCCCCTCGTTTCCGCGTCCCCCTCTCTCCTCCCCCCCGACTCCCCCCCGACTCTCCCTGATCAACCAGAGTT
Source organism: Garcialebias charrua (assembly GCA_038048925.1). Classification (NCBI taxonomy): domain Eukaryota; kingdom Metazoa; phylum Chordata; class Actinopteri; order Cyprinodontiformes; family Rivulidae; genus Garcialebias; species Garcialebias charrua. The sequence goes on along the minus strand of JBBPBX010009142.1, from coordinate 50,481 downwards.
GAACGGCGTTTGAACGTTTGAACGGCGAAAACGTTCAGCAATGTTCAACGCGTGCTTGGAGGCTGACGCGGGTTCACGTGCACGGAAAACGCTTTTCCAGCACGCTCAACACGCACGTCACGTGACGCGCGACGCCAAGACGTGGCTGGAGGTGCGTCCCCCATTGACTTTGCATGTAAACTGGACGTTCCTGCCGTTGAAAACGCGTTTGGTCAGGACGTACCATAAGTGTTCGTAGTTCTCTGTGGCGACCTCTGAGGAAGGAGCAGCTGAAAGAAAACAAAGATTCTATCAACTAACTTTTTTCATTTGAGCTAAATAAAAGATCAATATCCGTCCATATATAAATACAAGTACTTTTTAACAAAATTAAAACTTCCACATAAGACTGGGCTTAACACTGCAAAGCCTGCTACAACTTGTTTACGGTAGTTTTATTTATTTCTGTGTTGGATGTAGAGATGAATTTTATGTCAAACTTTTTAAAATGTTCTGCAGAGTCTGGATCCGCTCCCGATGCGTGGCAGAGATTTGAGTGTGAACCCTGATGACCTGATCCAGCTTCCAGAACAAGAACAAGAATCCAAGCAGGAGATTTTAGAAAACAAAGATGTGAGTAGTAATGATGTTACTTGGTACCTCATGTTAAATACTGTAATGCTGTGGTTCCCAACCTGTTTTTCCTCAAAGACCCCCACCCCCTCGCTACTCCCCTCTCCCAAAAAACTCAATCGGATTAATCTCTTCATCAAATTGATAAAAGAATAAAGTCAATATTATAATTGATATTATAAGTAATAGTAGTTAAATATAGAATCAAGTAAATAATAAAATAATAAAGTAAATAGTTACGAACTTTATTTGTAAAAGGTATAAACTGGTAGTTGTACAACAGAAATAACAACTACCAGAACACTGTTTTGAGAATTGCTCAAATAACAAGAAAGTTCATACTCAAAGATGCTCAAATAACTTTTCTTTAAAAACTAACAACAGTCTTGGAAATTGAAAAAGTAGTTTTGTCAAGATATCTTCGTGATCCCATCATGCAGCTGATTTTTGCAATTTTCAGCAATTTTATCTACAGTATTATGTCCTGACATTGTTAGAGAGCAGGACAGTTTTCATTTTATCCACTGCATGAGCCCTGTCACACATCAACTCTATAATTTTCAGGCAGGTGGTTTCAGAAGGTTTCTCCAATATTGTGCAGATTTTTAGCCTTAATGATTAGAAGGGAACACTCAAAAGATGCTGCTGTAGCTCTGTGCACATCACTACCTACTCTTTCAAAGACTTCTCTGATGTCAGGGAACCTTTTTGACAGTGCCAATAGCTTCTGAAAGTGTTCCTGACTTTCACCTATAATAGTAAAAACAATGTCTGTTCTAAACTAATGAAAAATGTTCTTGTGTTGCCAGAAAAAAGATTCCTCTGTGTGTTTTTACACATTTAAACATTTACAACTGCATATGCTTGTGTTTATGTTATATATTTAATAAAACAGGAGCTTAACCAAGACCAACGATGACTTCCTGCCTCCTCTCAGGCGCCGCGCTGCCAACTGAGAGCTGGAAGCTGAGTACTGACGTCATAACAAAGCGCTCTTAAAGTGACAGTACAGATCTTAATTTTTAACATAATACATTATAGAAAACTCTTCATACATAACCAAAATGAGGGTTCTTCAGTGTTAATCAGGATTTGGGGAAATTTCAAACATTATAATTAAAAATAAAAGCATATTTTCTAAAGGTGTTACAGACAATAAATTGATATTTTTACAGCCTCTATGCAGATATATTATGCAACCCCCCTGGGCTTTCTAGTGCCCCTCCCCCCATGGGGGGTCGGGCCCCCCAGGTTCGGAACCACTGCTGTAATATACCGTAATTTCTGGTCTGTAAGCTGTAGGGGTGCAAATCTCTCCGTGTCTGGCGATTCGATTCTGATATTTGGTGTCACAATTGGATTTAAAAACGATTTTTTGATTCAGAAACTATTTTTCTATTGAAATGTCATAAGTTGTTTCAATTATATAACTGACAAGATGAAAATATTAAACAACAATGTAAACAAATATAACATTTATTTAAAACAATAATTTTAGGTTCTTTTATCAAATCTTTTTAACTTATACCAAAATCAGGAACAAATACAGGAGTGCATAAAATTCTGTAACTTAAATTACCAGTATTAGCTTAAATGCCTGGATTTTTCTAAACTTAAAATAAAAAAATCTAGGAACAAATCATTCATCCACTTCTTCCTTTTCAGGTCAGGGGGTCACTGGTGTCCATGTCGATTCAGAAACTATTTTCGATTCATCCATCCATCCATTATCTTTACCCGCTTCTTCCATTTTTGGGTCACGGAGCTTGCCGGTGCCCATGTCCAGCAATCACTGTGCGAGGGGCGGGGGACACCATGGACAGGTCTCCAGTCCATCACAGGGCCACATAGAGACAAACGAGACAAACAACTATTCATTCTCCCACTCACACCTAGGGACAATTTAGAGTTATCAGTCAGCCTAACATGAATGTTTTTGGACTGTGGGAGGAAACCCACGCATGCACGGAGAGAACTTGCAAACTCCACCCAGAAAGGCCCTGGGACCGGGATTTGAACCAAGGACCTGCTCGCTGAGAGGCAGGAGCTCTACCATTTGCGCCACCGTGCTGCTATTTTCGATTCAGAAACAATTTTTATTATTGAAATGGTCATAAATTTAGCTTCAGTTATGTAACTGACAAGCTGAAAAGAATAAACAACAATGTAAACAAATGGAACATTTATTTAAAACAATAATTTTAGGTTCCTTACTGTATCAAATTGTTTGCATCGTTTGATATTTATACCAAAAATAGGAACAAATAATACAGGAGTGCATACAATTCTGTAACTTAAATTACCAGTACAGTATTAGGTTAGTTGTCTGGATTTCTCTAAAACAATAAAATTAAAATCTAGGAACAAATAATTCATCCATCCATCATCTTTAACCACTTCTTCCTTTTCAAGTCTCGGGGGTCACTGGTGTCCATGTTCAACCATCACTGTGCGAGAGGCGGGGGACACCTGGACGGGTCTCCAGTCCATCACAGACAATTAAAATAATTCACAATGTATAAATACAAAAGTAACAGACTTCAGCCTACCATAGTGCATTAACCTTTAACTCAACATAAAATACAGACTTCAGTTTTTTTTTACCATATTGATTCATATTTAGTAAATCTTTAACAAAATTTCAAAACCTGTGCAAACCTACATTAAAATCTCTTCTGAACTATAATTTATAAACCATAAATTGTATCATTTAGAACTGGCTCCAGTCGATATGTCTCATCTGTCCTCTCCAACCTGTTAAAAGACAAATTACTGTATATTGTTTGTTGTATAACTTTATAAGTTTTAGTATAATATGAGAAAACAACAGTTACCTTTGAGCTGCAACTGCATCAGAACTTCTCCCATTTGTTGTTTCATGGTGAAGTTATGGTGCTGCTTTAGCGCAAGAAAAAAAGCTCTGTGAAGGAATAACTTGCGTTGGGTCCAGTGAATTAAAACTAAAACTAAACCCCATGCCTTCCACTGAGCTACCTGCTCGTAAATCGTTGGTTACATATTGTAACCCCAGATTCTATGAATGTAAGCATAGCCCTTTAAAGAGCTGTCGCTATTGGGTTTACCCGCGCCTCGCGCCAAAACACTGAAAGCTTCTAGTCCACGCCCACCTGTTGTGGGCCCCACCCGGTCCCAGTATAAAACCGTCCCTGGACCGGTGTTCGGCTCCCAAAAGGCATATTCTTTTCTTCAGCCAATTGAGAGCCAGTGAGGCCCAGTTTTTAAAGGGCTACGCTTACACTCACAGAATCTGGGGTTACAATACGTAACCAATGTTCTATTTCATGTAAGCTCCGCCCTTTTAAGAGTTGTCGCTATTGGGTTTAAAGGCGGAGCAGGATATGGTCCATGCCTCACTGGGTCTGACCGAGGACCATAACAACACTCTGACATCCACCTAAACCTTATTCAAGCGTAATTACGCACCATTGAACCAAGTAGCTGGTGCGTTTTTGTGTTGCAGGCATGCAACCTCTGTGCCTGATCTTAGCTGAATGAATGTTTATTCATACCAGGCAAAGGAACATTTCCAATGAAGGAGAAGGATATCTCCTGGCTAAAGGAATATTTGTACAAAAACAACGATCATCAAATAAAGACAGAAACACGGTTGTGTTGTTTGTCAATACAGTAATTGTTTTATTGTTGTTTTTCCTTCTCATTTTGATTTTATTTTATTTCTATTTTACAGTTGTTTGACTGAAAAATAGCAATCCCTCTGTCACAACTCTGAGAACTGAATGTGTCAGTGAAGAGCTAGAGACATCTCGTAAATAAAAACGGATGAAGGGGGTCGGTGATGACCACGAAGCCTCAGAGCAGATGTCCTGCACAGAGACTCCCCTGTGCAGAGCTGTGGAGGTTGAAATCCCTCTGGTAGAGTGCGCTCTGAGTTCTTCAAGAGACTGAAGGCCAGAAGAACTGTAGACATGTGAAATAGCTTCATATGACCAATGTGACAAACGTTGGGAAGATAAAGGCTGACCCTGAGATTGTTCCCTGAAATGCACAAACAGCCGATCAGATTTACGCACTGCGGCTGTGGGTGCCACATAACACCGGAGCGAGCGTACTGGGCAGAGTGGGTGCAGACGTTCCTCTGCATTTTTGTGAGGAGGACAGAGCCCGTCCAGCGTAATGATTCTGGACCTGAATGACCTTGTTATGCTTTTAGGAATAAAAGCAGGATTTGGCCGAAGTTCAGATGAACTACCATCCCCTTGAATTTTAAGACGAGAATAAGCGACTGACAGACCTGACAGGTCACTCACTCTTTTAGTTGACGTCAGAGCTAACAACAAGTCTGTTTTAAATGAGAGATACTTCAAAGGTATCTGGCTCAGAGGCTCAAACGGCTTTTTAGTCATTGCACTGAGGACGCATGTTAGGTCCCACGGTGGTGTCAAAGGGCGTGTTATTGGCCTAAGCCGACACACGCCTTTCAGAAACCTCTTTGTTAAAGGATGATTGAAAACTGTTCTATCATTGAACCCTTCATGACAGGAGAAAAATGCAGCATATGTTTTAATTGTGCTGAAAGTTAAACTTCTGTCCAACAGCAGCTGCAGGTAGGATAAAATGCAGCCTAGGGAGCAAGAAATTGGATCTACTTTCTTTTCTAAGCACTATCGCCGAAAAGCACCCCATTTAGAAGCGTAAACAACTGTAGTGGATTTTGCGCGTGCTCCCTGAATGGTACATATTACATCTTAAGAAAAACCAAATTTTTCTAAACGATCTTGTTCACTGACCAGACCCACAGGTGCTGACTTATTACAGGAAAACTTCTGATTGCTCCTCCCGCCTGCAGGAGAGCATCGTCTCTCCAAGGCAGCTTCCATGATCGACTCATCAGCTGTTGCAGCACCGGAAACCATGGTGCGTTCATGCGCTCCGGAGCGATCAGAATCATTGACAATTTTTCCTCTCTCACCCTCTCCAGCAGAGCTGGTAACAGAGGGACTGGATGAAAGGCATAAATTAGCATTTTGGGCCACGGTTTGTACGCAAACGCGTTCACTCCTAATGGGGGAGTGTCCTGTGGATTTAAGGAGAAGAACAGAGGACACTGAGAGTTCTCTCGAGTGGCCATTAGGTCCACCTCCACTCTTCCAAACCTGCTCCAGATTTGTGAGATCAGGTCCGGGTGAAGAGTCCAATCTCTGTCCAGAGGGCCTCCTCTCGACATAATATCTGCTCCTCTGTTTAGCACGCCTGGGATATTAACAGCTTTTATCTATTTCAAGCGTATACGTGCCCAGCAAAGCAGTTTCCTGGCTGTGTCCAACAGCTGGGCTGAGCTCACGCCCCCTTGACGATTTATGTATACTGCTGTGGCTCTGTTGTCCATGTGAACCAATACGTGATGGTCCTGGATCAGAGGGGCAAAGTGTCTGAGAACTTTGTGTATTGTGATGAGCTCCAGTACGTTTATGTAAAGAGACGTGCCGGATGGCCACGCCCCCCTCCCCCCAACACACACACTGACTGTGACAGGCAGGTCCCCAGCCGGAGAGGGACGTGTCTGTGAACACTGACGTGAATGACGTCACTTTGCCCAGGGGAACTCCTTCTGATAAAATCATGGGATTCCCCCCAGTGGATCAGGTCCGCCCTTACAGACAGTGGGACTGTGATCAGGCGCCATTTGTGATGCACAGGGTCGATTTTCAGTCGATTGAACCATCTTTGCAGGCGACTTATGTATAATAATCCCAACGGGACTACTACATGTGTTGTAGCCATCATTCCTAATAATTTCATTATTGTTAACGCTGACACTGTCCTGTGGGGCAAAACGAGCTGAAGCAGTGACGTCAGAGATTCCTTTCTCTGATCCGACAGGACGGCTGTCATGCTCGTTGAGCTTAAGTTTACTCCCAGAAATGTAATTTGCTGGGATGGAGTTACAGAACTCTTTTCCCAGTTTATGGTGAAACCCAGTGACTGGCCACAGCAAAACCAGGAACAAGTCTCTCACACTCAAACTGGAAAAAATCAATAAAAGCTTCAAGTTCTCCCATATCTAATGATTGCCAACATTGAAATGGCTGTATCTTCTTCATTTTTTTTTTTTGAGTGCCATGTGTTTGGCATCATCGGATAGCTTAGAAACCACACTTTCAGATTCTGTAAATAACTCAAAATGACCCAGGGGAGACTTGTTCCTGGTTTTGCTGTGGCCAGTCACAGATGTTTGACTAGAACAGCTGTTTGTGTTTCTGCCTCCTCTCTGGATTGGGATAACAGCAGGAGATTGTCCAGATAAAACAAGATTCTCATGCCTTTCGTCCGTAGTGGATGAAGTGCAGCTTCCATATACTTTGAAAAGGTGCGTGGAGCGAGCGCGTACTTCAAGGGGAGACGGTTGAACTGGTAACAAGCCCCTGAAATGAAAAACTGAGAAACTTCCTGTGCTTGTTTATTATCGGGATGTGAAAATATGTATCCTTCAGGCCTATTGACACAAATCACTCCCCTCATGTCAGAGTCGGAGAGTCAGAGTCAGAGTCAGAGAGTCTTTATTGTCATTTGCACCGCATGTGGTACATGTGATGAAAACTAGATTATGTACACGGGGTCCCAGTTACATCCAACTAGGGGTTGAACGAGTACATAATTTTTAACCTTGACATTAACATAAAAAAACTCGAACGACGCTCGAGTAGCCGATGACGTCACAGTGTCTTACGATGCAAAATAAATAAATAAATATAAATGCCTAAAAACGTCTTTACAAAAAGAAAAAAAAGACCAACAAAGCATTGGGAGCATTTATTATGCTCCTATCATTTATCATACTGCACATAAGTCACAGGAAAAACAAAACTATTAGTTATATTAATAATATTAAAAGTGAAAGTATAAGGCGATGAAAACCGAAACTTAAAAAACAAATGGGGCCACAGCCACACCGTACCACCGCCTGCAGCTGTGCAATTTAGGTTTACTTTTAGAGATTGTGTTTATAGATTTTTGGTAGCTCTAGAGAGATGAATATTTGTTTTTTTTGTTTGTGAAACGAGAGAGAGGAAGCCGTTTCGGCCGTGTTATATATGGGACCTGCATTGCAACACTGCCCTCTGCTGTCACAATCTACTACAAAGAAAGTCAACACGAAGTAGCGCATTTTATAAAATTATAAACTGTTTTACCTTTTTGACAAGACGGCCTGCTCCATTAACATCCGTGCGCACACAGGAATCCATTTTGTAGCGTCTACTAAAAGCTAAAAGCTACTCCGCGCGCTGTGAAATGTGAAATGTGACGTCACTACGGGTACCCGAGGTGGACAAAAAAGCCTCGATAGAAGTCAAAGCACTCGATCTTTCGAAAACTCGGGTACTCTGTTAATGCACTACATCCAACAACAAATGCAAGAGAAAAACAGTAATAACATCTAGGATTAACTAAGAAAAACATCAACTAGTAATACACTAAGCTCTAATGTAGTGGAAAAACATCATTATAAACAGCAGCACGAACATGAGTCTGTATGAGCAGATGTTCACAGATGAACACAGCAACAAGAAAACAGATCAGCATCAGCATGATGTGATATTTTGCAGTGTTTATTCTTATTGTTTATTTATTCATGAGTCTAACAGCCTCAGGGTAGAAGCTGTTCCTCAGTCTAGTGGTTCTACATTTGATGCTCCTCAACCTCCGTCCTGAGGGGAGTGGGGCAAAGAGTGAGTGTGCTGGGTGAGTGAGGTCTTTCATGATGCAGGTGGCTCTTTTCCTGCATCTGGAGGTGTAAATGTCTGTGATGGTGGGGAGACTGACTCCAACAGACTTCTGTGCAGCCTTCACCACTCTCTGTAGAGCTTTCCTCTCTGCAACTGTGCAGCCTCCATGCCACACATTGATGCTGGAGCACAGGATGCTCTCCACTGCACACCTGTAGAAGGAGGTGAGAACTGGGCTGCTCAGACCAGCTCGTCTCAGCCGTCTCATGTCACGTACTCGAGAGCATGTTTTATTGTAAGCATATGAAAGGGACGTTGCATGATGAACTTGTTGAAGGCTGACAGATCTAGGATCGGTCTGAGCCCGCCTGATTTCTTTGGGACCAGGAAATACCTGGAGTAAAAACCGGCTTTCTCCTCCCCCGAGGGGACTCTGAAGATGATGTCTTTATCTAAAAGCTCCTTCAGTTCTGATTGAAGGGTTAAACCTTGTTCTGGAGATGTTAACCATGTTTCTAACACTGTTGAATTTTGGAGGTGTTTTCACAAACTACAGGGTGTAACCCCTACAGATTAAGTAATTCAACCATTCGTTTAACTTGCAAGATTCCTGCCATGCCGCGTTGTGCCTCGAGAGAGGAAGTGTCTGAGTGTTTTGACTCATGAGTGAAATTAGCTGAGCCTCTACCGCCGCCAAGTGAACAATGTCTGCATTGACCCATGGGAGGCTCGCCTGAAAAGGGGCGTTTATCAGCTTTTGTTCTCTTTCGTGGCGGTTTGCTGTTTGTACTCGCTTCAGTTTGGTTGACAGGAAGGAAAGACGAGAAACCCCTGCTTAAAGATGTGCTTTTAAAACAGGTTCACGAGTCTTTGCTGAATGTGTGAAGGCAGAAAAACCTCTGTGTCGTTTGTGCGGTTTATCACGCTGTGTCTCCTGACAGCTGTCAGTGCGTGCACCCTCCGACATGCGGGGAGGCGGGGCTACAGAGTTCATGCAGAGTTCTCTGCGAGCAGCTGCAGCCCGGCTGTCTGTCTGTTTACAACAAAACATTTCCACATCTTCTCACCTGTGAAAAGTTGTTTCATGTCAACTTTTTTATTATTTTTAGGAGATGTGTTTACAACCCCCGGAGAGATGAATTCAGCATGTCTGAATGAAAAACTCCGCTTTCTGAGACAGTTTCTTTATTGTTCTCATCAAACACACTGCTCAATTCAGAAAACAGATCCCTAGCACACCATCATTTTTGTAAACGTCTTCTCCTTGTGTCCTGAGTCTGGCTCGCCCATGAGGGCTGCTGCCGGTCCCTGCCTCAGAATGTCCCGGGTCTCTGAAATGCCTAGGACAGTTGTCCTCTGGTTAGGGCTGGAGGAGGAGGCATGACAAACGTTGTAGCGGGTGATATGCATCTTTGCTGCTGGCGGTAAGATCTGCTTTGATCCCGCCAGCGGACAGGTCTCCGGGTAGCACAGGGGTCATCTTGGGGGTGGGACAACGTGCTTATGCACCTGCTCCAGGGCTTCTGAGGAAGACTGCAGTTGGTCAAAAACTGACTGGAAATGAGGGACGAAAAGTCCCTGGGGAGACATAAGACCCTCGAGGAGCTCTTTTTTGACGTCCTCTGGGATGGACGGAGAAAATTTCAACCACATCTGTCTCTGAAGCAGTGTCACCCAGGACGAGATGTGAGCGGAGTACATCGCGAGCGTTGCGCAGAGGTTTGCGATCGTGTCCGCTGCTGAGCCGATCTTATCCTGCTTTGTCTCCTCCGCAATGCTGAGGGCCAGCAACGCAATGTTATTCATGGTAGCTCACACCTGGGATGAACATTGATGGATCTTGTCCATCAGTTTAGCGGTGAGCTGGTCATTGGTGGCTGGCGGAGTGATGCGCCTGCCGACGTGCTTCGCCGCTCTCACTCCAAAGACCTCAGACAGGTTGGGTTCCAGCAGAGGAACGGTGGGGAAAGCTTGGTCCGTGAGCCCCTGAACCTTGGTAATAGGCACGTAGGACGATACGGGGGCCCTCCGCTTCAGAGGTTCGTTGGCTGCATCCTGAAGCAAGCTGGACACGGCTGGGACATAAGGCCAGACTGGGTCCGGTTGCCCGCTGTGCGGGGCGGCGAATCTTCCAGCTAACAGGGATGACGTGACCTGAGTCGCTCCTACAGGGACCTCCAACCCGCAAACTCTCGCAGACCTCCCGATGATGTCGGGAAGGACGTGGAACAAAGTGGTATGAGAACCCTGAGCACTCGGGGCAACCCTTGAGGGTGGCGTTGGGTCCACGACTCCTGGAAACAACGCTCAGCTGTTCGTCGACCCGGCTCCGGAACGCGGGGGTCGCCCCGGGACGGGCAGGCTGGACCTCGGGCGCTAATTGTTTTGGCTCCCTCGGTGGGCGTGGGCTAGAAGTTTTCAGTGTTTTGGCGCGAGGCGCGGGTAAACCCAATAGCGACAGCTCTTTAAAGGACGGGGCTTACACAAAATAGAACCTTTGTGATACAGCAGGATATGGAGTGGGAAATATTCACAGCCTTTGGGGAAGCTGGGAAGTTTATGTTTATGTTTATTAAATTTGTTCATTTTTTTTTTACAAAAGAAACAATACAAGACAATCTCATAAATGATAATGTACAAAATATAAAAAAATGAAAGGTAGCAGAAAGAAGAATAAATCTTATTATATCTGCCCCTTACTTCCAACAATCAGATTAAACAATAATAATCAACCATGTAAACAATAATAATCTTCAACCAACTTTTTCCAACAATCAGATTAAACAATAATAATCTTCAACCAACAGTACAAAATGACTAACTCTTTCTAATTTTCTAACTAATACAATACACATTACGCTATTTCATATTTTTTTAACACATTTGTTTTGATCATTTTCTTAAATGTAAACATTGACTTGGCATTTTTAACTACATTCTCCAAGCCATTCCATAATCTAATTCCCTGGATTGAGGTAGAACGTCCCTTCAAACTAGTTCTGAATTGTGGTTTTACAAACATCTCTGTCCCCTTAAGATTATAACAACTTTGTCTTTTAACAAAATGCATTTGGATATTTAAAGGTAATGCATTATTTTGAGCCCTATACATAACTGATAAAATATTATAGTCTACCAAATCATGGAACTTCAATAACTTCAGTTGATAAAATAATGTACTTGATGGATGACGGTAATGTTTTCTAGTGATAATTCTTACAGCTCTTTTCTGTAATACAAAAATAGGCTTTGTGATTGTTTTACACGCATTCCCCCAAACATCAATACAATAGATTAAGTGTGGAACAATGATTGTGTTATACAACAAATACAGAGCTTTATCATTCAATAGGTCTCTGACTTTGTACAGTACTGCAATCGATTTAGCTATTTTTATTCTTACAGAATTTATGTGTTGTTTCCATGTCAGTTTGTCATCAATGATAACACCCAAAAACTTCACCTCACTCACTCTACAAATCTCAACATCCTCAATTTTGAGTGGAACATCAACAGTTTTCTTTTTATTACCGAATATCATGTAATTAGTTTTTTCTAGATTTAATGATAATTTATTTATTTTAAACCAAGTTTGTATCTTGACAAATTCTGTCTTTATCAATTCCAACATTTGTTCTATATCTTCACCTAAACAGAAAAAAGTGGTATCATCAGCAAAAAGTACACATTTAAGGAG